>JAECUM010013485.1:0-71943 GCA_016617855.1 Megalonaias nervosa | reverse complement strand
CTCTAAAAAAAAAAAACAAAAAAAACAAAAAAAAAAAAAACCATTGTTAGAAATTTGCAGACGAGTCGTTTAACGTCAGTTTCTCTCAAAGGTAACTATATTTTCACAATTCAAGGAAACATCTGTATTTGTTGTGACACTGTCGATAAATATCCAAAAGATAGTATAAACAGATTAAAAACTAATTTATCATGTACCATCTGATTCCAATAACAGGTTTGGATAGGAGCGACAATGATGCTTCAAAGCAGGTTTCCACGGTATTTTCCAGGTTGTCACTGACCAATAAACGAGAAAATTTATATCATTATTATCCTTTGAGAGACCGGTTACTGAAATTTAACCACGAAAGCAAACTTTGTGACGCATGCTAGACTGGGTGTAATAACCTTGCGTGGCTCGCTGTCTATGTGGATGAAAAGATGTAAGATGCTTGTATCACGCATCCTATATAACTCGAGTCAACCTTGCGTGGCTCGCCGTCCATGACACATGTATCACCCGTCTTATACATTACAACCTGTGTCTGCCTTGCATGGCTCGCCGTCCATGACACATGTATCACCCGTCCTATACATTACAACGTGTGTCTGCCTCGCGTGGCTCGCCGTCCATGACAATCACAGGATGCTTTTTTTCTCATGCATGCGAGAGAGAAATCTGTCTGTTTTGCTAACCTTGCTTTATCTATCTCAGTCTGGTTATCTCAGACCAGTCGTCTCAGTCATGGTGTCCACGCTCTATGAACTACTTTTAAAAAGAACCCCTTAATGTCTTCTGCTGTGCCTGACGGAGATGTCTTAAAATCCAACAACAACAACAACAACAACAACAACAGACATATAACAAAAAGAAATACACTCATAAAGCAACTTAAGGTCTCTCCAACTTTGATAACACAATGCAAAACATTTTCACACACACACACACACACACACACACACACACACACACACACACACACACACACAAGCCCAGGTATTTGATACTCCAGACACACAGGCAATAAACATCACTGGCCACACAAAACCAAAGTGACACTCCAAAACCGGCAAAAACCAGAAATATATGTCAAACTGGTTATTCTGTGTCCTACACCCACAATCCGCTCCAGTTGAATCAAATATAATAATTTGATTGCTAGTGTAAACTTTTGTACTTACCAACCAGAGTGGCTCATTCACCAGTCCACATGCTATTCCACATAAAGATTTCCATGTAGCATATCATTGCATTAGTGATAGCAACACTTGCCATATTTCCAGGAAAGAAAATATAAATTTCCAAGAAAGTCATGAATTAGAATTTTTTTGATGTCACTACACACTTTCCTTAGAACTGTAACCTGTATGCATATTCATATTGCAATGCACAGTATCGTACTGTTACCTACCATAGAACGCTTACCAAATTAGAACTGATGAAAGTTAAAGCTTAACCTTATAAACGATATTAATTATTTATTGTTAGTTTCATATGACATCCATCTATTAAATGTGATAATACAGTAATAAGATCAAATGATTTTATGGTTCTATTTTCTCATGCGTAGTTCTTGTGTACTTAGAATCGACAGGTCACCCCTTTGCCCTCTAACATATTCGGCTTAATGCTCAGTATAAACAAAAGCACGTGGCTCGAAACGCTCGTTGTGCAATACTTCCAATATTACAACTATAACTTTTTTCTTGATTTTTTTTTTTTCCTTTTCTAAGAGCGGCATATATAGCTAGATTCCACTTAGATAATTATTCAAATTTTCATAGAAGAGCACAAAACCTGATGACCTTTGTATAGAGTGAGAAGCAATAATAGTACCTGATGAATATTGTTTTTTAAATCTGGTAAATAGATTGCAAGTGTGCAGGGTTATTTTAATTTAGTTGGAAAAAATAGGTGAGAAAAATAATCTATGTCGGTATTTGTACCAAGAATAGGCAATCCCAGCTGCGGGGTTACATTATTTGTCTCCACACGTTGATATGCCTCGTAGGCAGACAAATAATATAACCCCTTGAATGGGATTTCCTAGTCTCGGTCCAAACCCCAACACAGATTCTATTAATTACGTTATGTACATTACAGCGTGTGTCAGCCGTTTGTGGCTCGCCGTCTGTGTAAATCTTAGCTTGCGAAATCTCACATTCTGTATATTATAGCTGCGTGTATTTGTAACGCGTGGAATATGGTCAGGCGACTAAATACATTTACCTGCTATTCCATAGCCTAAGTAACGGAAACAATTCAAACGCCGAGAATTTGTATAGTCATTTAAGAATACTGCAGCTGACGGTTTAGAAACAAATATTTCAAACTACTGACCAAAATCATATTGACCAAGATGACGTCTACGGCCGAACTTATATTGCCTAATTTACATGGTAATGATACTGATACCAATCCGCTAACGTAGGACTGCTTTTTTGTCGTGTCATTGAAAAGATGACACTGATATCAATCCGCCAGTGTAGGACTCCTTTTTATGTCGTGTAATTGAAAGGTGATTCTGTTAGGGTTATCGTACTGTAATTCAGACACGAGAAGCCCTAGAAAACCGCGTGATACTTGTATCGATTGATGCTGTGACATTTCTTCATTTAAAGCAATTTTTTTCTCAAAGATTGTAATTTAGCAACTGTTGTATAAAAAACATTATTTTTCTTGTTTCCACTGATGTTAGGTGCTCTTAATTTTTCAGTCCCTCAGATAAAGTACTTTTATGATTTCCAGATGTGTTCATTTCCTTGAGAACACACTAAATTAAAACCTTAAATTACTATTGAATTATTGTATGCCATTATTGCAATGAATAGAGTGTGCCATAATTAGAAAATTTATTTTTTTATATTTGTTGTCTTATTGCAACCTTCTTTGATGGAATGATCAGAAGTGCCGCTTCACTCCGCTTGAGGAAAAAAGGCGTTATTGAAATTATCCCATAGAAAATGAAAATCATTAAAACTGAAACATAAACAATTTCTGAGCTTTTCTTACAACACGTTCAAGTATTCATATTATGATCGTTAACAATGTAGCACTTACATCTCATTTTATTCAAAACTGTATTACTATTTATGCTTTTATTCTGTCTATTATTCATTTTGTCTTGTAACTATTGGAACTCAATTCAGTCTGGTTCGTCTCAATGCTCTGTACCCTACACTGGCTATCCATTCGATCCAGAATTAAACACAAAATTTGTTCTCTGTGCTACGTTTCACTCACGGGCTCCAGTCCAACATACCTATCTGACCTCACCCATGTGTACACACCAGCAAGATACTTACGCTCCTCTTCTGACACTCGTATTCTCATTATTCCCACCATGAAAATGAAATCATATGGACAACGTTCTTTTGCATAACAAGGCCCAGCAACGTGGAACGAATTGCCCACTGAACTTAGACACAAAGACACAGTGATCTCATTCAAGAGCGCTCTAAAAACTTACCTATTTCAACTGCAAGAACAGACTTAAAGACCTAATAATGTTTCCTTACCTTAAATATTTACAGCATATTTTCTGTTTTCTAATTTCGTGGTGTTTGTTTTTATTTTTGTAATCATATCATTATATATGTTTTTAAATGTTGTCAAATGTTGTAAAGCGCTTAGAGCTTCTAAAGATTAGGCGCTATACAAAGTCCTCATTATTATTATTATTATTATTATTATTGTTTTCTTGTTATTATTTTCAAATGTTCATTGCTATTCAGTTAAAACTGAAACGTATATATATAATTTTATGGTAACTGAACATTTCCAAAATTAGATTTTATCGAGGATCAGAGGACAAGATGTCCTACAATCGATTTTATCTATGATCAGATGACAAGAATTTTAAACACTAGATCTTATCAATGATCAGATACCAATGATTTAAAACTCTAGATCGTATCTATGATCGGATGCCAATGATTTAAAACTCTAGATCGTATCTATGATCGGATGCCCAGGATTTTAAATACTATTTCTTATCTATGATCAGATGAGAGATTTCAAACACGAGATCTAGGTATTGCAAGTTAATATTTGCTATTGTCCTCGCTGGCGTCTGCTTAGCATTACATTTCTAAAATAACTGAGTAGTATCCATTTGATACTGGTTTGATCTAGTGTAATTGAGTGGTGTTTATTTGATACTGATATGGTCTATTGGATTTTATTATGTAAAAGTGTTATGTATCAACTGGATAGTATTTTATAGATACAAAATCCGGTACAAAAGTCTATAATTTACACTTCTTCATTTTACATTGGGGAAAGTCATTTTGATAGTAGTCATAACGTTTAAGGACACAATATAAAGCAAGTCTGGAAACTTGAGGGGAATATGCAGAAATCATTAAAGCAAAAGAAAATTATTTGGTTAACACATCTGAATCTGATGCAGATCTTTCCAAGCGTCCAAGCCCTGTGTTCAAATCTTTCCAAGAGTCCAAGCCCTGTGTTCAAATCTTTCCAAGAGTCCAAGCCCTGTGTTCAAATCTTTCCAAGAGTCCAAGCCCTGTGTTCAAATCTTTCCAAGCGTCCAAGCCCTGTGTTCAAATCTTTCCAAGCGTCCAAGCCCTGTGTTCAAATCTTTCCAAGCGTCCAAGCCCTGTGTTCAAATCTTTCCAAGCGTCCAAGCCCTGTGTTCAAATCTTTCCAAGAGTCAAAGCCTGTATTCAAATCTTTCCAAGGGCCCAAAGGCCCTGTATTCAAATCTTTCCAGGCGTCCAAGCCCTGTATTCAAATATTTTCAAGCGTCCAAGCCCTGTATCCAAATCTTTCCAAGACCCCGAGCCCTATGTTGAAATCTTTCCAAGAGTCCTATCCTGTATTCAAATCTTTCCAAGAGTCCAAGCCAGTATTCAAATCTTTCCAAGAGTCCAAGCCAGTATTCAAATCTTTCCAAGAGTTCAAGCCCTGTAGCCAAATCTTTCCAAGAGTCCAAGCCTGTATTCAAATCATTCCAAGAGTCCTACCTGTATTCAAATCATTCCAAGAGTCCAAGCCTGTATTCAAATCAAGAGTTCAAGCATGTATTCAAATCTTTCCAAGAGTCCAAGCCCTGTATTCTCTGAACTTTTGAATCTAGAAACTCAAATTCAATTTCAAAACCTAAATTCAGATTTTTAACGATTATGTGCACATATGTCACGAAATTTTAACAACCTCGTTCTGTAATTCTAATCAGAATCTAATTAAAGTTGAGGACTGTGAAAGTTTGAAAACTTTGAGCTGGGACATGATTCTTCTATTTGCTCAACACTTTCCAAGAATATGAAACTGGTTCTTATGAATGCATAATACCAAACTTTACACAAGAGTCAGTTTGTAATTTTTCTTGCAAAGCATTTGAATTTACGTTCGACGATAAAGTCGGACTAAATTGTAATGTTCAGTGATATTGTAATTTTCAGGAATTCTGGTAGGAAGTAAGAAATGTCAGTGAGATATGTTGTGATGTTGGTTTGATCATTACCTTAATCAATTTATCATGCATCTATATAATTTCTACTACACATTCAAATTTCTGTGCTATTTGGCCAAGAACGGGATGTGATCGTTGACTGCCTTAACATTCATACTGAGAGAGAAAGCTACATTGACAGATGTAAATATATTCTGGCAAAAGGTTAAAGATTTCACATCATAACCAGTTATAATAGAAGTCAAAAGGGTGATAGTTTAAATGAAATTGTCCTAAGCTGAGTATAGTGCCACCAAACACAGGCCCGCAGATATACAGGTTCATGAAGTCTAGAGTTTAAATGAAATTTGTCCCAAGCTGAGTATAGTGCCACCAAACACAGGCCCGCAGATATACAGGTTCGTGAAGTCGAGAGTTTAAATGAAATTTGTCCAAAGCTGAGTATAGTGCCACCAAACACAGACCTGTAGATATACAGATTAATGAAAATTGATCTAACTTGAGTTTAGTGCCGCCAAGCAAAAGGCATGCATACATAAAAATCACTGAAGTCGATAGTTTAAATGAAAATTTACCTAGTTTGAGTTTAGTGCTAATAAGCAAAGTCACGCATACATACAAATCACTGAAGTCGATAGGTTAAATTAAAATTTTCTTTTCTATTCTTCTTTTGTATTTTGTTTCTATTTCAGTCAGGTGTGACTGTGTGGGATTCAATCCTTTATCCTAAATGGGGTTGATTTTTAAAAGTTAATATCTTTCACTTTGCAGATTATTCCCTGTTCTTTACATGTATTACGATAAAGTAAAACAATTTTGTAATGAACATTCAGTTTTAATTTGTAAGCTGATTAATTGAAACTTATTTATTCTGTTCAAATTATTTAATTATTCCATGACTCACGTGATAAACTGCTTTATTCTTTACACATTCGATGGTGTGAAATGTATGCATGATCATAACTTGGAAATGAATGCAACTTTTGAAACAAGAGTAAATTTGCTTACCCGTCTTCATTCAAACTTTCTCCACTCACATGAGCTTGAGGAATGGGCTTCCTATGGACTTTGGAACGAACTGCCTTATATATAGTCTTGCTTACGCCTTCCCAAAACTGTGTAATGATATATTATTGGATCTCAACACCTGTAAATTTTAGGAAAGCAATCCTATGATCAAAGCAAAGAAACCTTTGTAATACTTATAATCTCCGGTTTTGTGAAAAGTATAAATGGTATACGTAAAATATATGTCCTGCGTGAGATATCTAAATCAAAATATATCACATATATCAGCCAAAACCGTCAAGACAGAGGCAACATTATGGAAGGTATTGCTATTTTTCTTCTTGTCACTGCTTTCTCACTGGCGATCCTTAAACACACCTGAAAACAAGCCACGCTACAGCCGTTATATCCGACATGAATGTTGGCTGCGATGCTTATTGTCAGATTAATTGCCTATATCTATGCCTATATGGATCAATAGATCTCTGAGAATTGAATGACAGTTTGCAAAGCTTGCAAAATTTCTGTTAAGATTGCTATAGTGATAGATAATTTCAGTCTTGTCAAGTAAAACACATTTGTGTTATATATATATATTTAATTTGTATTGTTTCTTGGCTCTTCTCAATGACTATGTGTTATGTATATTTGATTTGTATTGTTTGTTTTCTCTTCTCAATGACTATGTGTTATGTATATTTAATTTGTATTGTTTGTTGGCTCTTCTCAATGACTGTATGAATAATAAATTTACCGAAGGTGGTATTAAATTCATAAAAAAATAAAAAACGTAAGTGAATTCTCGTGGTAGGTTTTGATAACAGAGACAAACTTTTAAACCCCAAGTATGCTGATCAAGCTGTAAGTCATGATACCTGGTATAGATGGATATTTCGCATATACTACGGTGTTGATCAGGCTGTAAGTCATGACACATGGTATAAATGGATATTTCGCATATACTACGGTGTTGATCAGGCTGTAAGTCATGACACCTGGTATAAATGGATATTTCGCATATACTACGGTGTTGATCAGGCTGTAAGTCATGACACATGGTATAAATGGATATTTCGCATATGCTACGGTATTGATCAGGCTGTAAGTCATGACACATGGTATAAATGGAAATTTCGCATATACTACGGTATTGATCAGGCTGTAAGTCATGACACATGGTATAAATGGATATTTCGCATATACTACGATGTTGATCAGGCTGTAAGTCATGACACATGGTATAAATGGATATTTCGCATATGCTACGGTGTTGATCAGGCTGTAAGTCATGACACCTGGTATAAATGGATATTTCGTATATACTACAGTGTTGATCAGGCTGTAAGTCTGACACGTGGTATAAATGGATATTTCGCATATGCTACGGTGTTGGTCAGGCTTGAAATAGTGATATAAGATATATTGCATTTATCAATGGAATAGATAACTATCTCGCACAGTTACAACAAAAAGAACCTCCTCAACCACAACCATCGCCGCCACAATCATCATCTCTTCCAAGAACTGAAACAAATATAACAGATATTGCCGCTATCAGGGATCCAGACCAAATAATTGATATTGCAGCATATCGATACGATGAAAGAGAGAGAGATGTAGAACCCAAAATGTATTAAAAAATGGAACGTGACAATTGGATTTTAGATGTATATCTCATCGCTAATAATATTCAACAGGTCAGACGTAATGATGAAAAATTTGTTAGATTTAAACAGGAAGTAGAACAAAAAATAGAATCAGACTATGCACCATTTATTGAAGAAGAAAAAAAAAAAACATTGTATGGTACAGATCCTGGCCCCAGTGCCACTGGAAGAGGTCTTGTCGCTCCTGGTACAGGTACCAGGGGAAGTGGCCTTATTGCCTCATGCCCCAATAACGTCCTTGCCGACGTGGACAGACTAGAAATTCTAATTGGCGGAAGACGAGAAGGCAATAATTCCCCAGAAATCGTTAATGAAGCAGCTGCTATTTGTCAGAGATTATTTACGGGCGGTATCATAGATATTAATGTGTATCGGTCCCTCATCGCCGATAATTACCGCAGTGATTAAAGGTATACAATTAGATCAGTGACAAGAAAATAAGATGATTATACATAATGCTCAACGTGGACCGATCATGGTCAAGGTGATGAATTCGATTACCTACATATAAAGCGATCTACGAAGATGGACTCGGCGATGTTGTTCGGGGTCTGTCTAGAAGGATAGCCCCAAAAGCAATACCGATTGCAAAGCAACTGGGAATGAAAGCTATTGACGTTGTTCGTGATAAAGGTATTGATGCTGTTGGTGATATTGCTGGTAAAGAATTCTCAGCAATCAAGGACATACTAGCATGATTAATAGGCAGAGCGCTGGCGGTCCGACCTCAGCCAGTAAAATTACCCAGTACCGAATTTAAGCCTGCAAATGTTAATAAAATAATAAATCAAGCTGCAAATAAAAAATTAGCAGAGTTGGGTGGTGTACCGCTATCAGAAAAATAAAAAATATATAACTGCTAGTCTGATAGCAGGAAGCGGTCTTCGTGTTAGACGATAGCAAGTATAATAAAGATGTTCAAACGTGTATCTAATCCCGCATTCGACAATGACGCACCAGTTCTCAAAGATGAATCGATGCGTGATTATCAATATTATTCTTATGATGCACGAAAGCCAAATCAGCTTGGAAGAATCGAATTACAAGTTCAGGATACAAGTAGATATTTCTTACCCGCTGAAGCATTTATTGAAGTAGAAGGTGAAATTTTAAAAACAGATGATACTGTATATGGAGCTGATGTTAGGGTTGGTTTTGTTAATAATGGCATCATGACGTTGTTAGACAGTGCTACGTATATCATCGACGGAAGAAATATTGAATCGAGATCAGCTGGTCCGTCAATGATGTTTATGAAGGATACTTCTGACCATCCTGACAAAGGACAGTATGATATAAGACGACCAAGAAACAACGCCAACAATGCTGACTCTGATGTGTGGCCGGTGGTTCATGGTGCTAATCCAGAATTCAACTTAGGATTCGCAGCGCGTCGATCAATGCTGAAAGATGGAAGTAGAAGATTTTCGTATGCAATTCCACTGTCACATATCTTTGGATTTTGCAGAAATGTGACAAAGGTTATTTTCGGAGCCAAGTATACAATTGTACTCGTACATAAGGCTACCGACGATAATGCAATCTGTCGCCCTATCTATGATGCAGGTAAAGTAATACTGACTAAACTTTCATTGTGGATGCCAGTAATGACTCCATCACTCCCCGCAGAAGAACGGTTGCTCTTTTTTATGGAATCCGGTGGTAAGTCAACATTATCGTGGTTGACAATGACCACAGATAGTGTTCAAAGTACAATTAATGGTTTATTCACATGGCAGATAGCATCACAGCAAGGTGTCTCTGCACCGCGACATATATTTGTTGCTTTCCAAGATGCTGCACGGGTAAACTCACAAACACACAGCATAATGATATTTAACAAACTTAGTATTACTGAAGTTTCACTGAGAATAAATAGATATCAATAACTAGCTGAGGATATATTACTGAATTTTGAAAGTAATCATGTCGCACGTGCATATCATCGTTTGATGACATTCATGGGACATGATCAAAATATTGATTCTGGTCTACAAATATCACTACTAGATTTTGCAACCCTGTGTCCGATTTATTACTTTTCTTTGGAACATTTGGATTTAGTTAGACAATCAGTCGTTGATATACACTTTCGAGCTCGTGTGGCAAGAGGATTTATTGCTAATTACAGAGCAATCGCTGTTATACTTTCAGACAAAACAATGTTGCTTGAAGGTGTTGGTGGACGAATGAGAATCATTGATGCCCCAATAGAAAACATGTAAGTGTTTTCCAAACATGTAATTAAATCGCTCATGATATTATAATGTCATCTGATCACGTTAATGCTACTCTGACTCCTGGTCAGATTAAAAACTACAATCAGTATCAAAGAAGAATTCTGGAATAAAAATATTACTGAAATCAGAACAGATCGCAGGCGGCCGAAATAAACTATCACTGACAGAAAGTCAACTCAAGCACTTCAATGACGCCAAACGATCAAAGAAGACCGGCGAACGACTTAATCTGTCTGCGGGTGCCATTAAATACACTGCCAAGACGGGTGGTATATTTCCACTTCTCGTAGCTATACCAGCGTTGGTAGCTGCTGCAGCCCCAGCTGTTGAAAAGCAGCTGCACTTGGTGCTGTTGGAACTGCCGCTTGGATGGCATTAAAGAAAACAACAGGTCACGGACTAAAAACGTCCAACAAAAAAAAAAACAAATCAAGAAGGAAAGGTCTAAGACTGCCAGAGCCCCTCATTCATGGTACGGTCAATCCACGGGGAGCGGTCTAAGACTTCCCGGGACACTTCGTTGATATTTCCTATGTCCAGTTTTGATTTACTTGATGCTGATAAGCGATTATAGATCAAAAACTTCAGAGGTGTTTTTATGCGTGATCAATTATCAAAACAACCAAACCGTATTGAAATCGGTATCAATAATCTCGATGGAAGTTCTGGTCCAGGTACTCACTGGGTTGCATACGCGAAATGTGGAATTGTTTATTTTGATTCTTATGGACTGGCGCCACCAAAAGAATTTTTAAAATATGTTGAAGCTGGAATGCACAGCATTTCGTCAATCTGGTATTCAATATTACCAACAGAGACAATAACTGATCCGCCAGTATGTGGCCGTAAAGTACTTGCTGTACTCGACGCCGTGTCATCGTCAACAACACCGCCTCATAAAGTCGTGCACGATTATACTACCAGACTATATAGCCATCCACCGTCGTTGTGTGTGTGTGTGTGTGTGTGTGTGTGTGTGTGTGTGTGTGTGTGATTTAGATCTTTAACGTAGCTTTAAAACATTTTCAGTCATATCGCTACGATGTCTCCAGTGTGACAGTTTACAGTGATGCTTAGCACTAGGGCATCATGTCGCAGACATGTAGCATGATGTCCCACCCAGTCACATTATCCTGACACCAGGCCAACCAGTCCTAACACTAACCTCTTAATGCTGAGCGCCAGGCGAGGCAGCTGTTTGTACCATTTCTGAAAGTCTTTGATATGACTCGGCTGGGGTTCGAACCCGCGACCTCTTGCATCCGAGGCTGACGCTCTACCACTAGGCTACCAGAGCGGCCCCACCGTCGTTTTAAACGGGTCATAGTGAATATAAAATGGTAGATATTTTCGGAAGATCTTCTCGGAGTCTCAAACCTCAAGGTGAATTATACAAATATGCAACACTTGATCATATCAAGGACGAGATAGCTAATCTTCTGCGTCTCGTAGATGTGGACCAAAACGAAGTTGTTCTTTTTAAGGATCAACACGGACGAAGAAAGACGAGTATTATTATGCGAGTTCCAGATGCAACCGAAAATAACTTGGCGGTATTTACTAAGAACAGTAAAATTAAAAACTCGGAGGAATCAGTCTTAACACCCATGGGAGAAATTGCTGGACGAATCAGAAGAATTGGAGATATTATGTATGGCGATCTCAACATGAGCGGAAATACAATTATCAATGTGAGAGAACCAAAATCAGACGATGACGTGGCAACAAAAAGATACGTAGACAGCAACAACAACACGATCAGAACTGAGATCAAGGATCGTTTGTTATCCGCCTGATACAATCACTGGTTCTCTCAATATGGCTAATAATAAAATTACTCGTCTTAGAGAACCAGAATCAAACGATGACGCCGCAACGAAGAAATACGTCGATGATAGCAACATTCCGATGATGAACTCGTTAATGACAATCAATGATGGATTGGCCACATTTAAATCTGATTATACTACTCACTCACAAACGTTTTTGAATTTTCTTAGAAACACAAATAGGACCATGAATGAATTTTTTGGAAATCCAGTATCCGTTGACATTAAACTCTCGGACATAAAAAAAAAAATTCCGACAGTGTGGTGTATACATTAGCGTCTGGATCAGCATTATATGATCCATCCAAAACACACATCGAACATCACGCTGATGTTACCGGAATATACAGGTTCTCAGTACTCAGCACTACAACATTTACAGTAGTCACCGATGCTTCACGGCGTTGTACAAAAATTATGTCTTCTGGACCTGTATTAGTAGTACTGGATCAAAACGACGAGGTACGCTTTTCATGTGGACCCCAAGAAAAGGACGTCGATTTGATTTACTATTAGTGTCTTGAATTAGTCGTTAAACTACCACCTACTTAAATTATATAATGAACCAATCGATTGACTTTGTTGAAGCGCAATATTATAGATACGAACAAGTGTGTTTGTTACAGACCTAACTGAAAAATATCATTGATGAGTACACAGCAAAACTAAAAAAAAAATACCACAGACGTATCGTTCTTGCTGATATAACTGTGTACTCGGTGTCCGCGGTAGTCGCTGGAACAGCAACTATAATCGGATCATTATTAGCGTCATATATAATAGCACCAGTAATAGGAATTGGTATTGCAGTTATAACTGGTGTTGCTGGTATTCTTAATACCATCGCAAAAATAATATCTAAGTGTGCGGCTGATAAATTACACGAATATACAACGTTGCTATCAGCAGCAACACACGAGCATGCCAAATTATCATCGCTGATATCATCAGGGCCCAATGACGGAATAATATCAGATCAGGAATTCGCAGAAATGATTAAGGTTTACCATGAAGCAACTGGAAACCTAACCCCGCCGTCTCTGATGAGGACACGGTCACCTTAATTTAAATCAGGAAGTAAATAATAATAATGCCACTAATGACTACGTCACAAGAATTGCTAGAAAAAAATCGTCGCTAATACAACACCGCCAACACTCACGATGATATCAGCGAGCTCAACCAATCCTGAATTCGATGTTAGCTTTCCAATGACAATTCCAGCCAAAGAAATAGCGTTGACACAATTGCGAGTATATTACAGCTGGCCATATATTAGATCAAAGTCATTCAGTGGGTTGTAAGCAATTAACTCATTAGTGTTTTCGTATAAAAATAAATCTGATGGAACTCCAGATTGGCAAATTTTTGGTATTCCTACAGGCAGTTATCAAATACAACAGATTAATAGTGAATTCTAACGCAGGACTAAATCTATCACAGGAAAAGAATCCAAAATCGCCATTACGGTTCATGAGACAAAATTATCAGACGCGATAGAAACACTCGACTACGCCGTAGGTATATATCAGTCATCAATCAGAACCGTATTAGGATGGCCAGAGGTACAACCACCAGCACCAACAGCGATACCACAACATCAACGATCTGATTGCGTTTCAGACAGGAAACTGTTTACAACAACACACTTCCAGAATATCGAAAAACTCGTCCGTGGAAGTATACGGAATTTCGTGATATAGATACTGGCGAAAAATTTTATTTTATTGCGTCTCATGGCATAAAACTTCATAAATTAAGAAGAATTGTATATGACTTTCATGATAACAAAAACCATTCATCGACGAAAAATTTATTAAATCATTTTCAGACGTCATTAAGTCCGAACATAAACAAACAAGCAATAAACTACCGAATTAATTTTCCAGTGTGGCACAATATTACAACGATGATACAAAGCAACAGATCATCGCAACGATAGAACACCTAAACCAGGTTGCATCCAATCTAAATTATATCAATAAACTTATCATTGAAAAAGTGATTGCCGACGGTGATGAATTCATTAATCCTGGATACTCCCACGTGATAACAGTTAAACAATTGTTTTTCAGACACTACGCGATCACAGAAGCAGAATTACCAACATTCATATTTCCAAGGTTTATCGACGATGAACTGAAAAGACAGTCAAGGATATTATCGATGAATATTTTTCAGCGATATTAGAATCATGGAGAAAACTATCCTTTTCGGCGAGTATTCTCAAACATAACAATGATCCATACAGTGGTGGTCGTCATATATCACCAGGTGTTGTCGCGATCACATCAACGATCACAGTCAGTTTGGAGTTTGATGCTATTGATGGAAGATATCAAATAGATCTTGAAAGATCCAGGCAGGCACAAAAGGGATATATCTCATATTCATTTACCCCTGAAGTACCTCCTGGTTTTTAATTGTGTCAGTACCCGTTAATCCGGTTTATCTACGATGTCATAATCCGCTGTTGGAGACCTTCTTGGTTTGAGGAATGAAGTTTTGGCAATAAGATTGTATGTGCGTTTGTAGCTGCTTTAAGGATGGAATAAAAAGAAATAAATCTGAATCAGAATAAAAATAAAAATATTTCTGGATCAGAATAAAAATAAAAATATTTCAGAATCGGAATAAATATTATAATCTGAATCTGAGTCAGAATAAATACGACTTTCACTTTCATAATCCTTCTTGACTTTCGTCAGTGACTTTGTCACCGAGTTTACAATCGTACATACATTTTTCAGCTGTAGCACACATGAAGTTACAATCTTTTTTGTTTCATATTCGCCTGATAACTCTGACCTAACTTTCTCAATCGCGTATGCGACAGAAACAAATTTTCGAATATCGTCATCATCGACATAAAGTAGAGATTGTTTCACGGCTTGGTGAAACCATTTAATAAATCGGTATTCAGCTGCTAGTGTATATCTCCCATCATATTTCCGTTCCTCTAGCGCATCAAAATCATTTGTGATTTTTTTCAGGATCCAATTGTTTAGATAAGTCTATATCCTCATCATTTAATTTTTTAATATCAGAAAAATTGAATTAATATTTTCGAAATTCATTATATAATAAATATTTGTTTAAAATGAAAATATTTCTGAATCAAAAATATAAAAATAAAGTTATTTCTGTGTTACGTGTCTAGGCTCCTACAAAAGTAACAAGAAAAGAGTGAAGACAACAAGCTTTGTAAAATTTAAAAAATAATTTATTTCCCTAGAAAAACAAGGTAAAAATAAGAAAAAGGACTTACGGTTTACGAATCAAATCCAAAATTAATTCAAGACTTAAAAAATATAAGTCCTATCAACAAAAATGCCTTAGTGAATCACAGTTCCAATTCCGATGAAATTCAAGATGGAAGGCGATGGCGTCTTCGATAGTCAGCTTTGTCCTAATGTGTCAATAGTTCTTCGTTGAGTCACAAAGAATAATATTCCAATTTGAAATTCCCAATAATTTTCAATAAATGTCTTTGTCCAAGAATCAATTTAGGAGCACTTGTATTCCAGGGTAAATAAATTACTAATTCCAAAAAATAAAAATTCAACTCAAACTGGTGACAAAAAAACACCTTTGAGTGTCAAAGGTTTAAAGCACAACTGGCTATTTCTTCTTATAACAATGAGTTAGAAGACTATCTAAAAGGCAAACACAAAACACATTCCCATATGAAGGTCACGTGGTCATCTTGCCAGAACAACGTAGAAACTTTACATGCATAACATCACGTACTCTAGTATTGCCTTAGCTAGAATCAATGGTTCTTACTCTGGGAAAAATGTTGTTTACTCAAAACTGACACTGGATCTGAATCAAGGTCAGCAAATAGATACAGTGTTTCTACTACTGGCTGTTTTTCAAGTCAAACAGAACTGAATTGAATTTCTAAAAAAAATCAAATCCAGTAAACAAAAATATCAGTACAATAACATGTAATGGAATAAAATAAAAATAAAAAATTAAAAACAAGTAATTAAATTACATATACAAAACATCTCAATCAGAATAAAAATATAAAAAAAATATATCTGAATCAGAATAAAAATCAAAAATAAAAATGAATCTGAATCAGAATAAAAAAACAAAAAATAAAGAGTAGCAATGATAAGCGCTTACCATTCCACTGGGTCCCTTCATTTGCCAGTATTTTCCATTCCATTGGGTCCTTTTATGATGGCCGATGGGCACCCTTCTTGAGGTTTTTTTTTTTCTTTCTGGCTGACATTCTTTCTGAATGTCCTTGTGTGGCGTACCCTTCAATGTGGTTGAGAGCTCATCACCGCTACTGTTTATTTTTGGAGGCTCCAGTTTTCAAGTTCGTGCATAGACATACCCCCTGGTGAATCCCTAAATGCGAAACGAGATTTTAGGGATTCAGAGGATTGTCTATACTTCACAATTTTATGCACACACACCTAATATCAAACCCCGGAGAGAGTGCAAAACGGCACTCACCACGTTGTTCGACGTGGTGAGGAGGTGTACAAGAATTCTCCTTCGGCTGGAGCTCCCATCTATTATTGAAAAATTGCAAAATTATGTCCCACCGTCGACAAATTTGTGACTTACGGGATTGGAACACCAGACTTCGAGTATAAGTATCCGCCACTTTAGCACTGGACCACGGATCATCCTTACAGATATATTTTTGAAACATTAATGTGACGTTACCTAACGAGCAATTTCTACAAGCGATCAGTATACTGAATAGATCTAAATTGTTGTATGATTGCGTTAACTGCTCAGTAAATTTATTTCAATTTCCAAAGACCGTATAAAATATCTGCATTTAATAATCGCATATACATTTCCGCTGGAAGTCATTCACGAGGTAAAAGTACATGCAGGTCTATTGTACACCTGTACAGCTGTCTTACCTGGAAATCCAAAAATAGCTTATCTGGATTATACACGCAAGCGGAGCGTGACTTCTTGTTTTCCTGAATTGTCAGGGACAGTGAGTGAGTGACTAAGTTAAGGGATGTAACATACAAGAAAGAGGGACAGTCCTGGTATAACATACCCTGACAGAATCCCCCTGATGTAGTCAATGACGAAGTCAAACGGGACAAGAAACAGTGTGTGAGACACGACAAATAAAATAATAATAATAATAATAATAATAATAATAATAATAATAATAATAATAATAATAATAATATATAATTAATCTTCAATTTAAATATATATTTGTCTTAATTAGAACATGGAGTAATTTGCGAGATTATCTGCGATTAAGCCCTCTAAAGCCAGATTTGATCTTGACAGAAAAACCCCTAAATTGCCAAGGCGAGCTCTGGTTGATTTAACAAGTAAAACATTAATCAATCGTATCCGTGAAGCCAAAAGAGAATTTCGCGACGATGGCGCGGCTCATGTATGGTCAACATTCAGAATTATACAAGACGTCGATGTTATAATGAATGACAAGTGAGCAGAGACAATTATTAATTATCTCGACGCGTTATGAACTCAGGAACAAAAATATATTTTTAGAATAAAATTTATCGTGGCGACAGACGACACATGGATCATCCGTGACAAACATGATCCTGTTCGATTACACCACACTGGAAATACTGTCACGTTAAATAAAAATTTAAAACCAGGAATAGTTACTGGAACTGATAGACCTTATTATGAACGAGCATATCCTGTAACGGCAGTCGTTTATGCGATATATCAGCTGAATGATGAAATAACGTCGATGAAAATTTCTCGCTTGAATTGTGTTGCTGAGCGAGTTACAGAACACTTCACGAACGAGGACACGGTTTAAAAGATCTAAGACGTAAAAAAATAAATGAGTTTGAAGAAACAGTTAAAGATACCGGAGCGTCTATCAAAGATGTTGCTGAACTGGAAAAAAAAATTAAGATTTCCAGCAAGGGTGAAGACCCTAACCGGAAAGATTTGTACCAATCGAAATATAAAAAAATGGAGCTTCTATAGAGATTATTGATCATAACACAAACGCGTGGACTTCGGACATAACAATATTTCCACAAAATCGAACTTTTAAATTCTATAACAGTGATATGTTTCATTTTGTCAGAAATATCCAAATGACCAGAGTTGCGATAAATGGACCCTTACCAGATTTTGACTTAACTGGATTTGCATGCACTAAGTCATTCGAATTTGCATCGATAAACTTTCATCCGGTTGTCGATGTTTGGTTTGGAAAACATTTTATCGAACGCGGTTGGGCTCCAATAGTTTTATTACGATATATGCTTGATGTAAAAATATTAATATCGTTGGTTGTAAGTGAAGCAATTATATCATATCGTCCGCAGAAACAATTTTGGTTACCACAACAGAAGAAATATTCCCCTGATGAAAATCCGGACGATACCGATCTCGAAAATAAACTTGTAAATCATCTTGGCAGAAAAATAATTGGTAAATTTACACAAGCAGGATCATATGATCATAACCGACATTGTACAAGATTAATTATCGACGATGCTGAACTTGATTTCATAATTGCTGATACAACAGAAGTCGGTATAATACTTACTTATCGGACGGAACTAAATTAGGTATAATTGTGAGCTACACTGATGATGACTCACCACAGTTTACTAATTTATGATCTTCAGTGCTCGCGTACGTTTCGATAAACTTATTATCGATGATAAACAGATTTCCTGATACCGCGGTTAGAGTCGCCACGGATTCATTTTATATCAATATAAAAAATACAGGATTGCTAAAACAATTACATATCGGCGCTGATCAGTCATGGGGCGAATGGAGAATAAAACGAGAAAAGATACTTAGTTATTCTGAATCTGCCGACGTTGAATCTAAGGAAGCATATTACAAAAATAAACAGATGTTAAAATTTTCATCGGCTCCATCTGTATATGATCATGTGACCAGAGATAAGACTGTTTATCTCAATGGACCCGGAGGTTCTGGTAAAACAACACGTACGATCGAACTATTTCGAAATTTTGATATGGTTGCTTTGACACCCACACATAGACTCGCCAGAGAAATGAACGAACGAGGAGTTAAATCTCAAACTTATCACAGCTTCTGATGGAAGAGAGATACATGGACTCCTGAACGAATGGGTGACAAATATATCCCTAAGATTATTATCTGGGATGAGATATGCACAGTGTCGCTAGATGTGTTAAAAATGTTTCTTGATTGGTTGCTGACGAAAAATACTGCTGTTACTATGACGATTATGGTCAACCACCATCTGAATGGCCAATAAAGTTTCTTAGATTATAATGAGGAGATAATTGATGATCATAGAGCTATTGATGAACCGCTGAAAAGTTTAAAAAGTTAATCAGACTGCAGCCAAATAATATTCAATGTGAGATAATGCGTGCAGTAATTCCAGAGACCACGATGAATAATTTTTGGAATTTATGGAGGTCTGCCGATTTGATAGTTGCAAGCCGGAAGATAGTTCGTGATACACTTCAGCAATAATTATTTCTGTTACATAAAGAAAAATGTTCAGATCTACCTGTGCTATTGTGATATCGCCCAGCAGACATACGCAAACAAAATATTGAGGTTGAGATTCCATGGTGCTTGTTAGAAGCAAGGAAAAAAAAAAAACTCGTTCTTAATGATATTGTTGTTATTCCTGTGAGTGCTGTTGAGAGCGCGTTAACGATGGACAAAACTCTGTGGATTCTAGGATATGCTATAACGATTCATTCGTCGCAAGGATTAATTATTTCTAATACAAATATCTGGATTGTCGATGATCGGATCGAATGGTCAAATTTAGTTTATCTAGCAGTTTCAAGAGTTAGAAGAATGTCTCAGCTACGATGGGTTATTATAGACTGCGCAATGACTCAGGAAACCACTGTTAGCAATTGCGATGATATAGTAAAGAAAACGTTAGCTGGTTATCAGCGATCTCACAAAAAAGTAAACGTGACTTTGACCTCGATGTTAAGTTTGTCATGACGCTGAAACAACATCAAAATAAGCATTGTGCGAGCTGTAACACAGTAATGTTATGGCAGTATTCGAATAATAACCCAAGACAATTTACCGTGGATAGAATTAATAATAGTCTCAATCACACACGCGAAAATGTGATTCTGATCTGTCTTGAGTGTAATCGACGTAGGGGTGCTAGTGTCCTGCTTTCACAGAAGTGAAGACGGTGGTAATTGTGTATCTTCAGGAATTACTTGTAATTGTTTGCGTACAAATCCACGTTGAGGAGCAATTGAATCTAGTCTGTAGATTGCAGGTCTACCCGTGGATCTTACCACGCTGCAAATTTTATGTGTGGTCACACTACAATTAGGATCAGTTGCTCCTTTTTACCCTCTTCAAGTTCACCTGGTTCAGATAAATTTCTTACAGTCACATTAAGTGTCACGTGGTTGTACTGGTACATGAATTTTTGTGTGATCGGGCTGATGGGTTTCATAGAAGTTGCACGAGTAATTTCATTATTTAACGCAGCTGTCACACTTGGTAGTCTTGCAACCCAATCACGAGATCTTTTGTCTTTCTGAACATTACTCAGGGATATTTCCTGCCCATACTGATATCCAAATAGCCACTCAGCAAGTGTGTGATTGAATCGTTCAACGATTGTCTGATCGCGATGAATTGCGGTATGTCCTCGTCTGATTTTGACGTTATGTTGTTTCATCAGAGATGATACTGCAATAAGAACTTCTTTGCCAGGATCAACCTGTAATAGCTGTGGCCATCGTAGACCGCCGCGATGATGAATTCGCTCAAAAGCAGATGAAACTTCAGCTGCTGTTTTTGTTGATAGTGGTTCTGCTTCTTTATATCTACTAGTAACATCAACGACAGTCAGTGCGTATTTGTATGTGCATGATTGATGTCTACGTGTTTTAATAGTATCGTGTGGTAAAAACAAAATATCTGCCTGATGAACTTCTTTGGGAGCGCTGACATCCAAATGTGCTTGCTGAATTTGTTTAGGTGGTGGTAGATAAATTTGCCATATTGCCTGTCGTGCTAACCAATTCGCAGCAACAGAACGTGTGACATTTGCTGCATCAGCAAGTTTACTGATCGCTGCTCCACACCTCCGATATCCTCTTGGGCTATAATAAATCGAGTTCATTATAATAGTTATCTCTGATTAATTATCGGCCGCTTGAACTAGTTTACATTTCATCGCAGATCTTACCAGCCAATTAGCTAATGATTCTCTAAGAGATTTATTATTTTTTTTACAGATTTTAACGTGTGTATCAACTTCACGTTTGCAATATGTCGTTGTTGCAAATCTGGATTTTTATACGCGACATCATGAATGTGGCACGTTTGATCAATTGCATTTCTTGGATACTCTCCTGGTCATAATTGGTTTCATTTGTCAAGTCGGATATCAAGTCGGATATCAAGTCGGGTTCCAGGACCTCAATAATTATATCCAGGAAGATGTTAATAGTGATAGGGGACGATATAAGGTCTATGGGACTTCTATGTTAAAAGTGGGTGTTTGCACTATGGGGTTTATGGGACTTTAACATGAGGGGGAATGTCTAGGGTCAATGGGAATTTAACATAGGGAATGTATAGCGACAATAGGAATGGAACAGGTGGGATGACGTGAGGTCATTGGTAACAATGTTGCAAGTGGCTGACCTAAATCTGGCCAAACAGCCAGAAAAAAAAGCTAGAACTCTTGGCGGGACGGAACATATCACTGAATAGATATACCACAAGCACAAGCACAAAACAGAGACACACAAAATATGGAAAAGAGAATAAAGATCTTTTCGAGGCAATAGAGTGGCCCTGAAAAGGGCCTTTGTTTTTTTTCTGTCAACACCATTCCGTTAACATAGAGGGCATCGGATAGGTCTTCTTCTCTTCCTTACACTTCGTCTAACCTCTGGTACGCAGATGAGAACTCGTTTCAGAAAGCCTTGTCTCTCCACATAGATCCTTCGTTTCCAAACTCTCGTCTTGGTCATCCGGATGATTGTCCAAGATGATTTAACATAAGTGGGTAAGACCGTACGGAACAGTATCGACGATACGAGAGTAGATGATTCTACGTTTGTCAACAGCTTATGACGAGAACAGATGAAGGGAATGAAGTGAAGCGCGTTTATTTATAGTGGAAGAGCGGATCGAAACGGATTGAGATTTTTCACCAATTCAAACACGCGCGACAAAATTGAGCCCCGCGCGGTGTCTGTGTTCCAATCCGAAGAGAGTTACCTGTGACGTCACATTCCCTGTTTAGGTGCACTTGCGTCTGTGCGCAGTGAATCCATGCCACATTGATTTTTGAAACATGACGCGAACTAAGAAAACGATGAATTGGGGTGCACCGCCTCGGAGAAGAGAAGCGATGGTATAGCAGCGGTTACCAAAGTCAACACAGGTCTACTTCCAGAAGAGGTCAAGTTTCATTGGAATTTAGTGGATTTTCTCTCTTCTTCACAAGAATTTATTCCCGTACCAGCACCTTCGCCACCTTCTCCTTCTTTACCACACGTCGAGGATTTTAAACAGAGACAGAAAGAAGAATTGGAGAAATTTTTACAGCAGCAGAAAGAAGCAAAACAAGCTTTATTCCTTCAACAGCAACAGCGAGAAGAAGAAATGGCAAGAAGGAAACGACAGAAAGAAGAAGAAGCAGAGAAGAAAAAAAGGTCTAGGAGCGAAGGAGGACAGTGAAACTCAAACGGTAACGGTGCTCATAGACATTTTGGCAGAGCTAAGGAGTCTGAAACAAATGTATCAGACTTCTTTATTACGACCCAAGAGAAAAAGACCTTCCCGAGCCAAACAGCCCACCTACTACGCCTGGGACACCCTCCCTAGTGATTTTTACCAAATCATCGACATGAGCAGGTCCAGAAGCAGGCCTTGGCCTTGGCAAAAGCTTAAGGCATTTAAAGCTGATTGCTTCTCTTTCCTGAGTTTTTTGGGGCTTGTTTGTTTATAAAAAAGCAAAAACAAGCACCCAACGGTCCCTTTCATGGCCACTCACTTCTTTCGAAAAGAGATACTATTCATTTTGCCAAAATCAATTAAAACTGAAAATCCCTTTTTCCCCCATGATGGACGCGTGTGAGTACATGAATGTAGGTCCTTATTCTAAAAAATCAAAACCAGGAGACTTTTTCTGTCTGGTCTATTCTGATACAAAGTTTACAATCCAATGTCGCAACACAACACTTTAAAAAACGTTCATAGACTTCTTCTGTTTGTTCACTCTCTCTGTTTTTTGAATTTCTTCACTTTCACAGGTTTTTCCTCCTCTTCTTTGTCACCTTTTCTCGTAGTCTTTTCTTCTCTTTCCTCTCTTTCTGTACGTGTCGGGTTCTTCCTTTGTCGAGGGCACCTCTTCTTCCTCCTGCTCCTGTTGTTTCTTAGGGCAGTCTGAAGACTAATGTCCTTTATCTTGACAATGATAAAAGGTATCTTGACTTTTGTCTCTTTTGACACTTGTCTTCCTTTTATGACGGTCTGGACATTATGAAAACCAACGCCCTTTTGTCTGACAGATATAGCAAGTATCTTGACTTTTATATCGAAAGGAGGGGGAGTAGTCCGTCGGCTTGTCTGAAGAAAACTTTCGTATGACACCTTGCAAAGCCCTGATCAGAAGTTCGATCTGTGTTGGCTCTTCCATTGTTCTAGTCGGCTTCAGAATGAAATGAATACTGGGAGGTAAGGTACTAGCCATTTATATACACAATAGTCTGACATGAATATATAGGTGACCTTGGCGTTTCAAATGTAGTTATTTGACTTTTTGCAGTCAAGATGAAACGATCGCATCATTTCGTGAAGAAAGGAGAAGAAAGTAAGAGACAGAAACGTGACTTATCCCCTCGCACAGTACCTGACGTCTTGGCTCAAATTCATGCCAGCAATTTTGAAGATGATATGAGTGAGTCAGATTCCAGGTCCAGAGAGTCTACATCAAACCAAAATCCATGACCACAACTAAACTCTGAAAAATACTACCACATTCTAGAGACTAACAAATGCTCCTCTAGAAAATTTAGAATCACAGCCTACACGTACACGGTGAAGTTTAAAGATTTCAAGTCCCACGTACCACAGGAGAAAGCAAAGAGATTCATCACCGATATGTGGCATTCTTTGTTAACCACACAGAAACAGCAATGTGAAGTCAAAGAAGACGATCGCTTGAGACTTTCCATTCATCACGACAGTTTGAAGTCACCCGTTTGGATCGAGTTTAGCAGCGCAGCAGAATTGACACCTTCCAAAGTCATCGACAAGATTCAAAACGTACAGCAATCCAACGACAAGTTTCACGTCACCGATGGAAAAGCGACACTGTTCATGACCCACGTTTTTCTTCCCCAAATGACAGGACAACGCAAAAAGGTGTTATTGGTGGACGACCTTCTAAGTATCAAGAGTAGTCTCGTCCTAATTAGCAACCCTCAGGACAAGATGTGTTTAGCCCGTGCCATCGTCTTGGGACGAACGTATGCCGACAAGAATGACACGGCAGAATGGAAAAGAACCTGGAAGTACATTCGACAATCGGACCGAGCCAAACAACAAAAAGAAACAAAACTCCTGTTACAGCAAGCTGGGCTATCTAAAGACACTGCCTGTGTCATTCCTGAAATGCAAAATTTGCAAGACGTCTTGGCTCCATGCTACACCTTGAACATACACCCTCAAGAAGTGCGCGGACCTCTGTTGTTTCGGGGCAAAAATTTCAAAGACGGAAAATACATTCACGTGTATCATCACGATGAACATTTCGATACCATTACTAGTATCTCTGGATTCCTGTGATACAGTTATTACTGTGACAAATGTGACCATTGATACAACAATCGAGAGCAACACAAGCATTGTGGATCGAAATGCCCAGGATATTTGACCTCTAAACCCTGTATTGACGAAGGACAAGAATGAGTGCACTGCCCTGTTTGTCAGAGTACTTTTGTCAGCCCTGCCTGTTACCATCAACATCTAGAGACGCAAGGTTCATAGCGGAAAAGTGCTTGTCAGCAGCTGAGATTGTGTCCTACTTGTGGACAAGGCATACGTACCAACAGTGCCAAGGCACACATATGTTCAAGAAAGAAAAGATGTCACATTTGTCACCAAATCGTGGACTTGGAACACGAATGCTTCATTAAAAAAAGAACATTCCAAACATGAAGAGGAAGATGACCTGAAGAAATCTTCATCGATTTCGAATGCATGCAAGAGACCGGTATTCACATTCCTAATGTCTGTGTGGCTCATCGAGCGTCCGATAAGTGCATCCAAGAGCCTATCTTTAGTCATTGCCCTCACTGCAGCAAGATTCCTGGAGGACGTGAAAAATCTTTTGGGAACCGAACACGCTAGCCGATTTCGCGCAATGGATCTTAAACCCTTTCGACGAGACATGGAGCCAAGAGGACATCGAACATTACAGAGATTTGTGATCGGTATGCAACGGTGATGGCTCACAATTTGTTGGGATACGATGGGCAATTTCTTCTCAGATACTATACAGAATAAAGTACCGAACGTCCTAAAGTGACTTTGAACGGAGCCAAAATCATTTCCATGCAAGTGGGTCAAGTGCAGTTTAAAGATTCGATGAGTTACTTGGCCATGCATTTGAGCCAAATGCCTAAAACGTTAGGAATGACAGAAATGGCCAAAGGCTATTTTCCGCACTTTTTCAATACCGAAGCCAATCAACACACCCTTCTAACCCATGTGCCTGAGGCTCACTACTACGACCCCGACAACATGCGCACCGAACAACGAGAAGCTTTTTACTCTTAGTACCAGGCTTACGCCTCGGACCTCTTCGACTTTCAGGAAGAAATGTTAAAGGGTTGTCGTTATGACGTGGATATTTTACGGCGTTGTTGTGGAAAATTTTGAGAATAATTCATCGAGCACGAAGGGATCGATCTTTTGAAAGAAGCTTGCACCATTGCCAAAGCGTGTTCCTTAGTGCACCGCCAACAATTTATGCCCGCAAACACCCTGTCATAAGCCCCGACACGAAGAACTTTGTCAACCGTGAATATTCGGTCAATGCCATACGCTGGCTACATTACTTGTGCGACAAGGAAGACAAATGAATCCAACAAACCCGCAACGGAGGAGGTGAAAAGACCATTGTAACGTATTCGGTGGATCGTTGGGACTTAGAAAACCACAATATCGTGTACGAGTTTAACATTTGCTTATTTCACGGATGTCCCATCTATTACCCTCAACGATGCACTAAAAATCAAATTTTACAACTACCATGGAAGACTTGTACCAAGCTACTTGTCAGCGGCGCTTGAAGTTAGAACAGCAAGGATACCAAGTGGTGGAAATGTGGGAACATGAGTACGATCACCGTTTGAAAACCGATCCCGAATTTAAACGCATCGTGGAAAATTACAAGCTGGTGGACCCTCTGAACCCGAGGGACAGTTTGTACGGAGGACGGACAAATGCCACCTTTTTTCTCTGCCAAGCCGAGGAGGAGAAAGAGTAGAAATCAAATACTTGGACGTGTGTTGGTTGTAACCTTACCTTTGCAAATATTGTCACTTTATCGCAGGGCACTAGCAATTGCTGACGGAACACATCGACCTGTACAACATTCGACAATACGAACGATTGATTAAGTGCAAAGTCTTGCCTCCCACGGACTTATACCATTCCGTTTTACCTCATCATTGCCAAGGAAAACTGATGTTTCCCTTGTGCCGTACTTATGCCGAAACGTGCAACCAAGACCGACGTTGTCAGCACACTCAGGAAGAACGTGCCTTGACTTGGGACCTGAGACTGGATTGGGATACGAAGTACAGTGTTTTAGTTGTAGTCTGAGGTTGCGTACGGATCGATGTATCTATTAAGATTCAGCTATTCTGGAACATACTCGATGGGCTTCGCACTGTCCTTACCTTTCTATGGCCTTTCCACCCACCACACTACGGTTCTTTTATGACGGTACCTAATAAAAGGTAGTACCGTTGTCCAAGAAGAAAAAAATGAAGACTTCCAAAACTAGTCATAAAAAAAGGAACGATGTACAAGCTCGAGACTTCATTACGACTAGTATAAAAAGGGACAACGTCCAAGACCGATAGTTCATTCTGACTACCAAGACCCAGAGAGAATGATGAATACTTTCAAACAGCAAATACCAAGGGAGAGCAAACTTGAGTGCGATCCTGTGCCTTGCGATTGCAGGGATGTCGTACGCTGTGACCTCAGCGATTCAGTACGACATCGGGGGAACTTTGCTATAACTACTACTACCATACCAACCATGACGGATGCGAAAGCGATGCCACTCGTCATTGTACACCATTTTACTTTACTGGTTTTCGTGGTGGATGTCATCATGAAACCATGCGGCTGCCATCCTACGGATGTCATCCAACCCGAGCAAACTCCTGCGGATTTCACCGTACCCTCATCGAAATAAACCTGTGAAAGACGAATATTCGTTCCCTGTGCGATTGCCTGAATACTGCGACACTGAAAGTTGATTCCAAACCTTCCAAGGAAAATGGCCTAAATATCTGGGAAGACATACCCCGAGGAATTAGCCAGATCCGGATTTATCTACTTGGGCGAAGGGGATAAAGTCAAGTGCTTCAGTTGCTGTGTGTCATTTCGCGAGTGGGAGCAGAAAGATTCCGCTTACCTGGAACATGCTCGATGGTCTCCTCACTTGTCACTACCAACTTTTAGTGGGATGACCTCAGTAATCTCTGGATGCATACTTTACACGAGAACATTCGTGGCTTGCCTGTGGAGTTGATAAAACACATTTAGCGAGAGTTGGTCAAAATACAAGTGAAACGTAAACTTAGAATCATTTCTCCATGTTTAAACTATGCTCTTTTCCAAAGTAAACGAAGATTAATTATAGGAGGACACAACTTCGGTCACAAATATAAACTAGGCTATTGGCCAGTGATTATTGAATGGATACTTTACATAGAGAACATTCCTGGCTTGCCTGTGGAGTTCAGAGAACGCATCTGCTGAGAGTTGGTCAAAATACAAGTGAAACGTAAATAACAAATGCATCCGTTACGCCACCGATGTTTAAACCTCTGGTACCTAAGTGCTATGGGAGGATTGATTCATGTAAAAGCGATCCAATGGTCAGATATTGTTCAACTGAACGAGGACCAGAAGACTTTCGTTGCTACTCATCCTTCTACTTACAGTGTGGCCATACTACAACGAATTCCAGAGGCAAAGTTATAGGATTACCAAAATCTTTTACCCTATCAAATCTTGTCTGTAGAGGAAAATTCTAGTGACTAGAAAATTTGGATTCGCTACTGGAGTACGATTAGCTCTGTGCAAAAAGTACATTTATTACCTCCGACAAAAAGAGGTATAAAAACTGACTTCTATGCCACGCGACCTTTATCATTCGTGATACAACAGATTCCGTGGAAGGAAATCAATGACATTATTCAAAAGGTGGAGGATTACCAACATGAATTACGAGAACTATGTCCATTCAATTGGGGTCGATGTGTGGTGTGTGTCTTAGTGACTTGCTTTCTGAGATTTCGTTTACCAGCCGATTCATTGTGGACTCTTTGCAAACAGAACCTACCAATCAAAAATCATGAAAGTGGTCCCTTTAAATGTACACGAGAAACTCATTCTGTTAAAAGTCTTGCGCTTTCATCTCGATACTTCTCGACCTCTACGGGAAAACAAGATTCGTCAACTTTTAGGTACTGAAGATGTGTACGATGATGTGTGTGTAGCTTGTGACTTACACCCTCACTGGAAAGATGTACGTGACTGAAAAAGTTGGGGTTTCGAGACTTGGACAAAAGAAGTGGCACACTATGCCCAAGATTTGCAATCCTAAATTCAAACGTTCAGTGAAAAAAGTAACTTTTAAACCTGTGTCAGTGACAGTGCCAGAAGAAGAAGGAAAACCACTCATTCAGGACAGGACTGTCATCGACATCCCCGAAAGACAATTCCGGGAGGACCTCTGTGTAACTGTGCCAGGGAGTGTAGAGACTCTAAGAACATTACACACTGTCCTTAGGACCCCACACCTTGGTCACCAAATATGTTGTACAGAGACTTGTTTATATTCCACTTTCATCGTTTTGATGTGTATTTTATCCATATACTTGACCATTTGGCTTTTATGTATTTTTCTATTTGGTGTTCACTTTTAAAGATTGCAATAAACGTGTCCTGAAAAGGTATAAAAACTCTTGTCTTGTCTGTCTTCGTGTCAAAAGTAACATTCCCTGCACTACTATGGCTACCACTACTGTCTCTGCTCCCTCTTCCTCCCCTTTCAAAGTTATCGACGAAAACTTAGATCGTGCCAGTTGGGAGGCCTTGTATCTTCGCCATCCTTTTAACATGTCAATTGCTGGACCCGGCTGTTCAGGCAAAACCGAATTTGTCAAACGTTTGATCGAACATAAACATCATTTCATCGATCGTCCACCTCAACGGATCGTGTGGTGTTACAAAGAATGGCAATCGGCGTACAGCCTTCTGCTAGAAAGTCAAAGTGATTCCATCGTGTTTGTGGACGGCATTCCTTGCGAAGACGACGGGATCATGTCTGACACCAGTCAAACCCATCTGGTGATCTTCGACGACTTGTTAGGAGAAGACGAAGAAGAAATTATACTGTTTCAACAAAGTAAAGCCCATCGCACCATCAGCCTCAATGCTCATTACGTGGTCTTGTTTAAAAGCCCAAGAGATAAATCGCAAGTGCAAGTCTTATCCAAACAGTTAGGAACGCCTTGGCTGACTCATGCGTACGACGATGCCACTCAAACCCCACATGCTTATTTACTCGTGGATTTAAAACCCATCCAACCCCGATTATTTGCGTTTTTTACCCAACTGTTTCACCATTGGTGCCAAGACGGACGGCCTTGTTGTGTTTCTCGTCCTAAACTATCTCAAGTGAGATGTATATATTGAAACAGACACAAGCGTGTTGCTTTCAAGACTTTATTTCTAAGAGTGACTCATATAGGCAATCCACACAGCGGGTCCCTAACAGTGCATGCGTATATACATTGGAGAAAGATGTGCACATGATGCAGATTGTATAGTCCATTTCAATAATGCAACATTTCCCTTGTTTTGACAAAAATAAATACAGGTGTTTTATTTTGAAGATAACATATAAAACAAGGTAACGAAATCTAAATAATTCTGTAGAAATAGTTATTTTCGATGATAAAGATTTGACATGAAACTAAATCACATAATACATAAATAAGTAATGTCCAAGACATATTTAATGCATTAATAATGTTGTTCATACGTATTTTGGATAACCATTAACATTTTTTTTTACTATACCCTAAATAATCATCCTACTTGTCATGTATGCGTCAGTTGTTAACAGCCTCCGCCGTTCCACATAAACGGCACTCCGGGGATGTCATTTACACTCAAGTTTCAGTTCAGTTCTCTCTCTATAACCATCAATGTTTCTTAATCCATTCCTCATTTACATAGAGTTTGTTTGGTTTCACCTCTCTTCCAGACCGTGTTATATATGGGGCATCTGACCTCAAAGTCTTAGCTCCTGATTTTGGGATAGTGTTATTGAAATGGGGTTCTCTAGGAAAACTGTTTGAAATGGAGTTTTTTCACATTCCTGCTCGGGGTCAGCCAATACGCGAGCAGCAAATGGGGTCACATCTGACAGATTCTCCATGGTTTTATTAAGTAACCTTCGATTTCGGCAGTAAACACCACCATCCCTAGTTTGTACAAAATATGACCTGCCGCTGTGAACTTTGTAACTTTGGCGGGTTTCCATGTTTTACCAAATTGAACCCTCACAGAATCATTTACAGAAAGGGGTTTAAGTACTTTTGCCGATTTGTGAAAATACTGTTTTTGTTTTAATTTCGACTGCTGCATTTTCTTTTGAAGAATAGTTGGGTCAACGGTCTGTGGTTTGAGAAGATTTTTTGTAATCGGTATTATAGATTTTGTTCTTCTACCAAGTAACATTTGAACTGGTGCATAGCCGTAATTCAAGGGTGTATTTCTATATTCTAACAAGGCTAAATAAGGGTCCTGCTTACTGTCCCATGCTTTGATGAGCAATTTCTTGGCAATCAAGACTGCATTTTCTGCCAAACCATTAGACATTTCATGTAATGGACTTGATGTCCTGTGTACGAAACCCCATTCTTTCGCAAAGTTTGCGAATTCTTGGGATGAAAATTGCGGTCCATTGTTATTCGCTTTTAAAGATTGGAATAAACGTGTTCTGAAAAAAGTAGAAAAACTCATGTCTTCTCTGTCTTCGTGTCAAAAGTGACATTACCTGCACTATTATGTCTACCTCTCCTGTCTCTGCTCCCTCTTCCTCCACTTTCAAAGTTATCGACGAAAACTTAGATCGTGCTAGTTGAAAGCTTGGGTTCAAAAGATAATGTGCACTCAACCTTCGACAGAAGTCAAAAAGAAAGAAGGGAAGCCAGAAGTTAAAAAAGAAAAGAAGACCAAAGCCATCCCATTACAGTCACCACCACCCCTACCCTCGATTTCTACTCCCGTGACACATCGGACACGTAAAGCCGTTTCTAAACCACACCCTCGCCCCATCCAGAGTAGCGTCAGCGAAGAGTGGATAACCTATTAAAAAATGGAGAAGGTGTTAGCCACCATTTACTACGATCCATCCCATCCTGCAGGTTACGGAGGAGTTCAGAAATTGTATCGCGTTGCCAAAACTCGACTGAAAAGTGTCCATTTACCTCCAGTGCAACAATGGTTACAAGAACAAGCCACGTACACCTTACACAAACCCATTCGACGATAATTTTCCAGAAGTCGCACCCGAGTGGAGGGCATCGATCATCAATTACAAGCTGATTTAGATGTCTCTCATTTGGCCACCTACAATCGTGGCTACAAATATTTGTTTTGTGTCATCGACGTCTTTTCCAAATTTACCCGGTTCGTGCCATTGACTTCCAAATCGAGCAGTGAGTTAGTGCGAGCCCTCCAACTGGTGCTGAAACAAAGCGGTCGACACCCTCTTTGATGGGAAACGGACAAAGGCACCGAATTTCTGAACCAAGCTTTCTAAAAAGAATTGAAGAAACGTGACATTCATTATTTCACCACGGAGAATCCCGAAACCAAAGCCAGCGTCGTGGAACGTTTTCAAAGCACTTTGAAAGAAGGCATGTGGAAATATTTTGCGCATCAACACACTCTCAAGTACATCGACGTCTTACCGCACCTAGTCCAAACGTATAACCAATCTTACTATCGAAGCATCGGACGTGCCCCCCAAGAAATGACTCCTGACAACGAAGTCAGCGTCTTCGAGTGCCTGTTTGATACGTCCCCGACGGTGTCTGTCTCCAAGAAAGGTGGAGTGTTGGCAGTAGGAGATTGTGTGAGGACTGGTGTTACGAATATGTAATTTAATTACTTGTGTGTAAATTTTTATTTTTCTTATTTTTGCATCATTACATTTCATTGTAATGATTATTTTCACGGGATTTGATATTTTTGGAAGAGATATGTTTATATTAAACGTAGTTTGACTCGCATAAGCACAATTTTAGCATGCCATGGTTTGTCGATTTAGTAAACACTACGCGAGAACGATTGGTTATTGCCAAGGTCATTTTCTGGCCTACGTGTAATTGCATTGTTTACTGCGCTATTTGATGATGAGATAGCCATGCGTTCCATCGTGCGCGCCTGAAATGACGTCTTAGTTCAGTTTAAAAATATCAGATCCCTGTGAAATAGTCAGTCGTATAATATACCTTCCTCAAGAAGAAGGATATATTTCTTTTAGGTGCCGTAAAGAGTTGTATTTTTACATCTTTGGAGCTGGAGATGTTTTATCATAGATGACTGCTTGTTCAGAAGTTCATCTATTTTTTAGAATATAACAACGTATTCCCTGGAGAACTATACAAGTGATTCCTTTGTATAAAAGTTTTAGGACAAAGACATTCAGTGGAAATTTATTCTAAATTGGAACATTACAAGTTGTGGTTCAACGTGGAACTCTTGACATTCGTATAAAGACTTCATCTGACGTCATCATCCTACATCTTGGAACGTCATCAAGATTCGAACCAGGATTCAGTTAAAACTATTTAGTGACAAGACTTGTATTTTTTCAGTACTAGGATAAATGTTTGGATTGTCTTTACAAACTGTAAGTCCTATTTTCTATCTTCACCTTTTCACCGTGTTTTCTAGGGAAATAAATTATTTTTGTTAAAACTTACAAAGCTTGTTGGTTTCACCTTTCCTTTTGTTACTTTTGAACGAGCCTATACGTAACAATTTGCAAAACCAAACGCAGTTTCGACAAAGGTTACTTACCCAACTGGACCACTGAATTGTTTCTTGTCACTGAACGAGTGCGTGGCCGTCATCCTCCCGTCTATAAATTGAAGACATGAACGGAGAAGTGTTAAAAGGAATGTTTCACTTGCCCGAGATACAACTTGAGACCAAAAAGGAAGACGAAGTTTACGAGTTCGAAAGCATTCTCCATCGAACATCCCGAAAAGTGGGAAAACGTCGTGTCAAAGAAGTCTAAGTACATTGTAAAGGATATCCGCCGAGTTTTGACTCTTGGATCGACGCTTCCACAAATCATCGACTATTAAAAGAAATGACCATCATGCCCTTCAAAACAACATCAACCGCTGCCACTACAGTGACCACTCCTTGCCCCATTTCTTCTCTGCAAGATCTACAAAAGCACCCCTTGTGGGTGTGGTATGGAGAACGTGTGCCTAAAACGCAAATCGTCTTTTTCTGCCAAATCTTTGTGGTGTATTGTGTCATCGGTGCTGCCATTGCCAATTTGAGTTTGCAACACGGAGACAAACAATTGCGGACCATTTTACTCAGCAGCTGCATCGGTTACCTTCTTCCCAATCCTTCCCTGAAATATTCCTCTGACGGGAACAACGGGAGCCTTGCGCCCAACGTCAGTCACCCCTACCGTCACCATTCCAACCACAATCCCCGTTTAGACAGTCCACTGCCCTCCAGTGACCCCTCGGACAGTAGAAATCTGGAATAATGAGTAACCAATTTTACTTAACGTTACCCAGTGACAGTTCCATGGAGGTGTTTCCCAATAACACCTTGTGCTGTTACACGGCCAAATTACCTCAGTCCATCCAATTGGATCACGAAGCCCAATGGGAAGTGGCTCTGGTTTAAATCGTTTACCCTACACAAATGTAAAACATCACTGAAAAGCAAAACACTTTCCACGTCGAAATCGTGAACATGCAAGTGTAACAAGAGATGAATAAATTCATGTTTTTAGGTGACATAAAGTCAGCAATCAATCCATTATTCAGCATCTTATCTTACGGTGAATATTTGGTGGACACGATTGCTGACAGGTTCGAGGCATCGTTTGACAAAGCCCTGTATAGAGCACAAAAAGTTTTAAGATTGAGTACCATGAAGTGGCTCGTCGCTTAATGATGAGATTTCAGGATACCGAAATGTTGTCGATCAGGTTTAATGGTAGTTTCCTTGAAATTTTGGGTGGACATCCACAAATGGTAGCACATAATCTGAGCCAAAAAATTAACAACAATATTGGTCATCACAGGGCTTTTGGATTCCCGGTAGAACTGAACGAAAAAGTCAATTTTGCTGCCAATTCCAAACCAAAATCGAAGAAGCCCAACTCTACGTGCGACGCGTGGAAGTGTTAGCTAAAGTGGGAAACAACATCAGTCCCACGTTGATCAGAACAATTGCCAGGTATCCAATACGACGTTTGGAAGTGGAAACTTTCACCATTCCCTTTGGACATCAATACATGATCGATGATCATCTTTTCCAAGGACAGTTACCCGAGTGTTTAATCATTGGCATCGTCAAGAATTCAGCCTTCAACGGAGTCTACAAGGAAAATTCTTTTGAGCTTAAGCATTACGACGTGAACAAGATTGAAGTCAGTCTCGATGGCAAGACCTTGTGTACCAGATCTTGCGAACCTAAGTTTGGTGACGAGAAGAATTACTTGAGATCGTTCATGTCTGAAGCCTCCGGACAGTTGGGGACTAACACCAGCCACGGCATTACGTATGAAGATTATGCAGAAGGTTATGCTTTGTGGTCTTTTGATTTCACTCCTTACCAAGGCAGCGGCGAGGGACGTTTCCACCCTATAAAATCAGGCCAGATTCGTGTGGAAATTCAGTTTAAAGAAGCTCTACTCGGTGACAATAAGGTGAACATCATTCTGTATGCCGAATTCGACAATACGATAGAAATTAACAGTTTGAGACAAGTCATTCTAGATTATTAGAAGCTATTTAAGACTCTTATCCATCTTTGAATGGTGGATAATCTTTGGAAATGGAATGCGAGGATACCGTAGAAGCAGAACTCGAAGACAAAGACGAAGAGGACGATGTGGTGATGTCCAGATGGCCAGAACAAGAACAACATTTAGTGTCCAGTCAAATTCAACATGATAAATGTCTGATGATGAGTCAAGAAAAAAAATTTGGACGAGTATCTGGACGACGCTTGGAGTCTCATCTCGGAAGAAACAGTGTTGCATCAGTTGTATAAAGACTTGCGTGACCATTCCTGCCTTCCATTGACTACTCTGGAGATCTATCGCATCGAAGCTGTCTTAGTCCAGAGTGTGGAGATGAAGCAAAGAAACGGTTACTTGTCAGAGATTTTCAAACAAAAAGTCAGAATTGAATTGATGACTTATCATTATCTCTGAAAAAACAACAAAACAAAAAATGGATACCTGGGAACTTTATTACATTTTGAACAACAGTTCGTGCACTGCTTCTTGGAATCCTGTCGTATGTGGTAAAGATGAACTGCCTCATCGCAAACCTTAAGACCATCAAGCTTATGTCATCAACAAGGACGACAGTCATCTCCCAGGAACGCACTGGGTAGCCGTCTACTTCCCTAAAGAGGGTTGTGTGGAGTATTTTGATTCGTACGGATTATCGCCCTTGGAAGACGATATCATCGACTTTATGAGAAGAAATTCCCAGACGACACGATTCAATAAATTAAATGTGAAATTGCAAGGCACAGATTCCATAGTGTGTGGACGATATTGTGTGTATTTTCTTCATCAACGCAGTCTTGGATATTCTTTAGAACATTTAGTGACTTATTTGATCGTAACTCTTCTAGAAATGATGAGAAAGTAGATCTTTGGTTTTGTGACCGTTATAGTTATCTTTTGTCTTTAGCTAGGAAACGTAGTGTACATCAATGGCCTCATGACTTCCATCAGTGGAAATCTAACTTGACTTCACAACGTTGTCAACCTTGTCAAAAATAGTTTGTTTGATGTTATTGTTAATTGTTAGTTGTTACTTGTTTGTTGAATAAAAAATGTTCTGTTTTGAAATAAAATGTGTGTGTCGTTTGTTTTCAAAAATATTATCATTATAAATGCTTTTTGACTTCTCTCTATCCCTCACCATGAAATTAGCTATCATAACGTTCCGACCCAACAAAAGATCGTAGAGGTGTTTTCTATCGCGTCCGCGTTTGAGCCATATAAAGATAGGCAGTCGCCAGTCTGACACCCATTGTTGACTCGTCAACCTAAGAAGATGCCTTCCAGACTAGCCAAGCTGAACGAAGCTTGCATGAATTTACAACGTGTCAGGCAAAACTGATACCGAAGCCGGAAGAGATAGAGAATGTCCGGATGTTAACAATAGCCCAAGACCTGATAGAAGAGGTCTTCAGAGATGAAATCAAGAAAGAGCAAGAAAAGTGGACAGAGAAGTATATACTTCAGAAGCAGTTGAGAGAACAGCAACAACAGCAGCAGCAACAGCAACAGCAGCAGGAACCAGAGAGAGGTTTTGACGACTGCCGAGTAGGCATGAAAGAGTGCTCCTTCTCTTACCTAAGAAGCCGATCGTATCCTGTAGGAAAGGTTGCCGCCAGACGGGGACGCATTCTTGCACATTAAAAGATAGCCATAACTCCCCGTCAACACAACAGCCATTTTCAGAGCTACCACAACTCTCTAGAAAAGACATACTAATCCAATTGCTAAAAAATGTGTGTGTTTATGTTTAAAAAAGTAGAAGTGTGCCTATAAGCACTTAGCTTCTCTGTTTTATGTCCGATTGTGTGTGTCTGTGTTTGTAAGCAAAACGTCAACGTGAGTGTTTCTTTTAGGTCCGCGCGTCCCATGTGATGGTAATAGTGGTATTGTAAGTTTTGGTGTCAGGGGATTTTTCCTTCACGTCCGTGCTCCAGGTATATAAATCAAAGTGTTCGTCACTCTAGCTACCCATCGTTGACCTGTCAACAGTAACAGAATGAGTAACAGAATTGCTAAATTGCTTGAACTCCAAATGCACCTGGAGTATGCCAGACGCCTCTTGGACGAACTGGCCATGGAGGCAATCCAGGAAAGTGCCAGACTTGAAGAAGATGAGGATAGGAAAACAAAGGAAGAGAAGAAGGAAAGGATCTTGCCTCACCTCATGCTAAGGCCTCTGTGCGAGGTTAAGCCTGAGGTGAGGACACCAACGCCTCCACAGGCAATAGCACTACCATCAGTTACAGACACGACAACAACCAGTACATCGTGCACAGGAGGCAGGGAGACCAGATCATCATCCCCGCGTTTGACATAGGAGAAGACAGACAGAAATCTTCTCTATAACACAAAGTGAAAACTCGGATGATGTGGCCACTCATCCCCTTTCTGCGCTCCCAACCACAAACATTAATTGGAACAACGACTGGAGTCAACGATGTGTCTGGTGCCCGGCATGGGAGATGTCACCATTAACCAGGTGCAATTGGCGTTGGAAGAAAAACAGCCCTTCTCAGGGCTAACAAGATATCTAGAAAATAGACATTATTCAAGTTACCAATTTGTGTGAATATAGAGTAGTGTGACTATAAACTCTCGCTCCTTTACTGATATGTGTGTGTGCGTGTGTGTGTGTGTGTGTGTGTGTGTTCGTATGCGTTCGTGTACGTTTGTGTGGATAGTAGAGTGTGTGTTTGTATGCGTTCGCGTATGTTTGTGTGGATAGTAGATATGGTGGGTTTGTATTCCTTCGCATACGTTTGTGTGGATAGTAGATATGGTGTTTTTTTCTTCTCTTTCCTTCTGTGTGGATAGTAGATATGGTGTTGTTTTTTTTCTTCTTCTCTTCCCTTCTGTGTGGATAGTATATAATATGTGAAGAGAGTGTAAGGGATGTTTCCTTCACGTCCTTGCTTCAAGTATATAGATCGGAGCGGTCGTCATTCTGGCTACCCAGTGTTGACTAGTCAACACAAGATGGTTTTGTTTAATCAATGGAAAGACAGTTGATACTGGATGGTGGATGCAGCCTATGTGGTGGACAGGCTTGAACAGGAATGGAGGTATCCATTTACCAAAGACTTTGTGACAAGTCAAGTCACCAGCCTCAAAATGGCCAGTCATCTGGTGAAAGGCATGATAGAAGAGGAAGTAGAGAAATTAAGAGGCTTCATCCAACTTAAGTATGTGAGAGTGGGATCACTGAAGCAGACCCTTGATAATGTCATCACAGTGAGGTGCTTTTTGCAAGACCTAGCAAATTTCACAGAATGGTCTTTTGTCCAGTAGGGATAAAACCAATTAAAGAAAGCAGAATAAATGATGAGAAAGGTGATGGAAGAAGAGGTGAAGAAGATCAAAGATACCTTGGCAAAAGAGAGAAAGGGCAAAGAAAACAGAAAGAAAAAAGAGGAGTTTGAGAGACTGAATCAAAACTGGATGAAGGTGCAAGAAAAATTTAGATCCATGGGACATCCTGACTGGATGCCAGAGAAGGAAAAGAAGAAGAAGAAGGGAATCATAGAGAAAGTGAGGAGCTGGTGGAAGAACTGAGAGAATAGAAGAAGAATCCAAAAGCCTTTTCAGGGCCACTCCATTGCCTCGAAAAGATCTTTATTCTCTTTTCCATATTTTGTGTGTCTTTCTTTATTGTTTGTGCTTGTGTTATGTCTATTCAGTAATATGTCCCGCCCCGCCAAGCGTTCGAGCTTTTTTCCTGCTGTTTGGCCCGATTGAGGTCAGCCGCTTGCAACATTATTACCAATGACGTGACGTCATCCCACCTGTTCCATTCCTATTGTCGCTATACATTCCCTATGTCAAATTCCCATTGACCCTAGAAAGTCCTCCTCATGTAAAAGTCTCATAGACCCCATAGTGCAAACACATAACATAGAAGTCCCATAGACTCTATATCGTCCCCTATCACAACTGATGTTTTTCTCCTGGGTATTTAGCCCATTGAGTCCCTGGTAATTTTCCCAGTGAAACATCGATATCACCACCTGTCTTCGTACGAGACGAAATAAATCTGTATTTGCTTGTACCACATTTTACACACTTGCCTGTAAGCGCACGCTTTTTATTTTTTGTTATTAGTGTTGTTAATCCACTTGTGCAGGTGGGTGTTCTGCATCGAACACAATATAAATCCATATTATTTATTATATTTCTACAACATGAATATCATTGAATTCTCAGCGACACGTAAGCAAAAGCCAATCAATCATCATGCAGCGCTACCAAACTCTATCAGAGCAATTATAATAGGTCCATCTGGGTCCGGTAAGACGCAATTGCTGCTTAATCTGATAATGACATGGCTCAAGTGGGATAAGTTGTATTTAGTGGCGCCATCTGTAGATGATCAGCGATGCTACGATGTGCTTAAAGATTTTAATTTAGAAGCGAAGTCTTCTGATGAAGACGGTAATGATATTATTGATTTTATTACCGATATTGATGAAGCCCCATCTGTAGATGACCTCGATGTATTTATTAGAAATCTCGTAGTATATGATGATGTGATGCTGGACAAACAATCAAATCTAGCTCGGATATTTTCCCAAGGTAGATACAAAAAATACTAACGTAATTTATGTTACTCAGCGATATACACAAATACCTAAAGTGATCAGAGATAACTGCAATATTTTAGTTAGTGTTTAATGGAATCAGACTTGGTGTTCAGGGGATATGGATATGATTAAATTCAGAAACTTCTTTTCAGAAGCGCAAGCTACCCCACACCGATTTATCACGATAAATTTACATGATCCTCGGTCGAGGTATCGTGTAGGTCTCGAAAACATGTTTGGTTGAAAGGCACAGCAGCAGAGAAGGCGACGACAAACATTGAGTGTCCGACGGGTAAACGAGCAAGCATAAAAAATGAAAACACAGACGTCAAAAGCGTCAATAACAAGAATGAGCTAACCCAATTAGAGAAGTCTCTGTCGGTTAGAGGATTCGGTTTGACGTTATTGACCTTGTATTTTCTTTTCCGTAGGAAGCTTTATTTTTGCGAAAAACCTCCTAAAAACGTTGTAGGTTTTGCTCTCCCTGCTGCTCATCTCCTACGTAAATAACGGATATATTTCATTCTGTGATTAACGTAGGAAAACAAAATATCCTCTATTTATTTTGTGAAAAACTTAATACATAGATAATATTTGTCTGTGATTACAATGTTTTTGGGCATTTCTGCACACCTAAGGTTTCCGTCACCGATACTGAAGCAAAACGCATACCGAACTCGACCGATTGACGAAAATAACATACTGCAATACTTTGTCATTTGAAAAGAGGCAATTGTAACCAGAATATTCTGTTCAAAATAATATTAATTTTGGACACACCGGATACCACCCCTGTGTTTTCGTCAGGCCAGGCCCTAGGATGTACGGGCCCAAGGCAGCATGCGGGGCCCGAGGCAGCAAGCGATGAGTGCGGGGCCCCAAGCAAAAAAGTTGTATTGCGAAGAAGCAAGGGGACCGAGGCGGTTGCCTCGTTCGTCTTGCCCTAGGGCCGGGCCTGGTTTTCGTGACTCGCGATATGTTGGCCTATTCTGCGCATAGCTTTGAAAAGAAAAGATGTAATATTTATTAATCGGGCATTGAATTAAAATACATTACTTTGGACAGTTTCTGTCTGCATTTCGGTCGAGTAATTCGGTCAGGTTTATAGCTGATTTTACAAAATTCAACGTAACAATGCTAGTAAATAGCAAGAGATACTATGTAAACTAAACTGATCGTGTAAAAAAAGATTTGTAAAGTTCAGCATTTTATGAAAAAAAAATAAGCTATTATGTTGAAGAGAACCAACAATGAATAGGATGTAATGTGTTTACATCTTCTCGTTTATGCGAACAAAATCACTAAAGAATTTATAAACGGACCATATGCCGGGGAATTTTTTGAGAATCCCGTTCTAGCGGCAAGTTGACATGTTGTATAGCAGACGATAAAACCACGTGTGGGACAACTTCTTGCAAAATTGGAAACTTGGATTAAAATGCAGTATTGTTTTAAGGTATACATTTCCATCTTTTATATAATGTATTTATTTTATGACTCTAAAAGATACATAGTAAATAGGATTTTCTAGGTTACAAGTACAAGAAGGTCATGGAATGGGTCTTCATGTTGACGTTTAGAAATCACATTTTCATATGCAATTAGGGTAGAAATGTGGGATATTTTTGTACACTTTATGAATATCACTTCCTTCATAAAAGAACAATTGTTTTTTCTTGATACAAATTGGATATTAGACCAAAAACAACACGTGATCCAATGTTTACAGGAATGTCGCATCGTTGCGCAGAATTACCGGACGCGCAGAATTGGCCGACATGGTGGGGTATATATTAAATATTCAGATTAGTATTATTGGAGGTAAATATGTTTATTTACATTTGAGTTAAGGACATTAGTTATTCACATGGAAACTCCTTATCATGTGAAGAACTTTAAATGTTTTAGAAAGGAAATTCACAATCATCCTGTATCTATTATTGTGTAATAGCTTTGTTATATCAATGATGTTTACTTAAAAAATTCGCGTTTCTACCTTAACACACCAAGTGTAATCAGTCTTATTGTTGTATTCAGTTTTTAATTTGGTTGGATTTATTTATTTAAATTATACACTGGACTTAACAAGTGTTCATTAATATTTATTAAACTAAATCATTATTTTGGAATTATTGTAAATTCATTTAAGGACCTTTTTGGATTATATTTTTGTGTTATATTAAGTTTTAGCACATCTCCATACTCCAGGTGATTGGCACATTAACACATTCTAGACTACAGGTACATCAGCATATTCAATATTAGAATCTATTTGGAACGCCACTGGAATTCATTTGGAACTCGATTCATTTGGACTAGTAATAGAACTTTTATGGCTATTTGGGATTTAATTCACAATACCGTAAGTTATTGTTAAACGTTCTCTTTGTATTCAAATGAAATACATTATAGGATTAAATGATGATGGTTGGGATTTATCGATGTGTAAATTTTACCTGATCACGCACAAAGTAAATTATAATTATAATTCCAATTGACATTTGTCAATAGACTTCATCAGCAGAACACTCACTTTTATGTAGATTTTCTTTCATTAGCCTTTTTACTGCGATATAATACATAGCCCGATCTTCGTTAGACTAGAGTCGTCGATCCTTTATACAGTAACATGGGGTAGAATGTCATAGCGGATCATGCCAGTGATGTATTGTCATGATCATTATTTTAATATATAAAAAAATAGTTGATGCTATTCAAAACAGGCTATTCCTTTTACGAAAATTACACTAGCGTATGGCACGTGTTGTTATAGCATTTGTTGTTGTTACTATCTACGCATTTCGATCTTTCAAAAGCAAAATCGTGACCATTTTTAGTGAGATTCCTTGCTTAACATATGACCCTAACCTTCAATAATAGCTGCTGAAACATGTTGTCGATGCGAAATGTAATAATTTCCTAAGATTGGCTTGTAAAGCCTGCCATATGTCTTCTTTGACAAAAGGGGTGAATGTCGGATTGCAGGAAGGTCTATACAATTACTTCGTTTTAACTTCCAATGGTCGATTTTAATCTGGGGTTTGTAAATTTTGATCGGAAATCACTGGAGCGGGTGGGTGTGTGCTTGTTTTTGTTATTATTAATTTTAAAGCGTTGATATAGATAAAACTTCACATCAAATGACCTGGAAATCAGGGAACCAAAAGCTGTCCGCAGAATTTATCCATGTGTAAAAGAATTCCATTACAGTATCACGTGACCGTTTATAAAATTCATAAAAATTGGAATTATTTTTTGTTGAGTCTACAATTCAAAAAGAGGACAGAGAGAAACAAATGCAAATGCAGAAAGAAGATATGGAGAGAAAGAGACAGGGAGAGACAAAGAGAGAGAAAGAAAGAGAGATAGAGAAAAAGACAGGCAAATGCAAACGAAAAAAGAAGAGATGGATACAACGAGAGAAAAAGAAAAGGAAGAAATAGAAAAATACAATTTAGAATTAAAGAATTAGAACTCACAAGTGGAAAGCACTCCCACATTTTACACTGAAGTTCAGTTTTTGATGTTATTAGAATGTTAGGGTAGTACCCCCTTTTAAAGAAAAAGAAGTTAGATGTTTCCTTATTTTGAAATAATTGCTGAAAATTTGAAATGGCTATCAGAGCATTGGACTCTTTAAGGAACGTATCTTGTAGGGTTATGAGATGGTACCTCAGGCATTTCGACAAAGGATTTGGAACTGTAAAAAAAAAACTAGACAAACCGATGTTGTGTTTGCAAAAGAAAAAGAACATTTATTTGATAGACGGTGCTCAGCTAAGATGGTTGGTCAAGATTACGATAGCCTCAGACAACTCATAGTTCAAGAGCTGCGTCCACGGTGACGTTAAGACCTACACTGATGAGCAAATGGTTGAAACTTTAGAAAAAAATGCTGCTCGTACAGCTGAAGATTATTCCTTGACTCATAATCTTTCATTTGTTAGTAGGTCTAACTACTCAGCATTTTATTGGTAGAAAGCCATTCAATCTCATAATAACACTTCCAAATCTCAAACTTTTAAAACTTTTAGGAACCAAACTTCTGATAAGACTAATCAGAATTCCTTTTCTCTCTCAACGTGCAACTATCGTTGAAAGAAATGGAACGTTATTTCTGATTGCTACAGATTAAAAAATAAGCAACATAATAAGGAGAGAGCTACTCCAAGGTCAAGGTCAAGGTCATACATTGAAAGCAACACATTTGTTGGCTCAAACAAACCCCAGTCTGATTTGATTATGGAGAATTATGAACTATTCGTGTCTAAAGGTTCTATGTCACTTAATAGTGATTCTGCCGAGCCTATTCCTATTAAAATTTAAAGAGACAAAAAGTAGCTTCTCAGTCTTTTATTGTCACATACTTTGCCGTTATCTGAGAAGTCTTTTTCTAGTGAACGTGTTCGTTTTCAGGAGTAGAGTGTGGTTTTGTTAATGTTCCTTTCATTGTGTAAGAGTAAATTTGTCATCAGAGATAGCCTCAGGACCCATGATGGTCAGAAAAGTGACCTCTTTACCCATCGAGGGTATTTATTTATTACTAGACAATGACATAGCTGGAGATAAGATAGTAGCTAGCTAGTCCATTTGTAATTGACAGGTCTTATTTGGATCAGAAAGTCGATCCAACTGAAAAATGAAATCCCTGACTTTTACCCAGCTTGTCCTGTTACTACTACTATGGCAAGGTAAGCTGTTGAGAATGATATTGATCATCAAATTATTCCTTTAGCAGACTCATGTATTGGTCAGGCTTTTGTTAAGGTCTCTTCTGCTCCCGGCATGAATCAATCAAAAGGTATTGATCACATGATCCTCGAACAGAAACATGGTCCTGAGATATCCTGTTTTGTTTCAGAGGGCTATTAGCGAACTGAAGCCACAGAAGAGCCTGTTTGTTATTTTGTTGAAAATGGGATCCTTATGAGACAATGAAGACCACCTGAGATACCCACTGGTGACGAGTGTGCAGTGGGCAATCAAATTGTTGTTCCTATGTAGTACAGACTGGATAGAATGGATATTCTTAGTTTAGCCCATGAAACTCATTTCGCTGGTTATTTAGTGTTAATAAGACTTATCACAAGGTCTTGAATCATTTTTATTGGCCGAAAGTTAAAAGTGATGTCTGTATTTGTAAATAATGTTAATCTTATCACACTTATCAAATGGCAGAAGATACCTATGGCTCATCTGCAACCTATTCCTGCATTGTACAAACCATTTAACAGAATAATGATAGACTGTGTCGGTCCCTTACCTAAGATAGAAGACAGGCAAGCAGTACCTGTTGACCACGATGTGTGCGTCAACAAGATTTCCAGAGGTTATTCCTATGAGGAATATTTAAGCTAAAACCATAGTTAAAGCTTTGATAAGTTTACTAAATAATTTGGACTTCCCAATCCAGTCCATTCTGATTACGGGTGAGATTTTTTGTCTGGAATTTTATAGAAAGTTATGCATAAATTAGGCATCCAAAGATTCAAAAATGTTCTACCTACCAACCTGAAAGACAAGGACCACAGAAAGATTTCATCAAACTTTGAATAATATGATATGGGTATAATGCTATGATACAAGACAATACTGAGACGAAGGTATTCATTTACTGCTGCTTGCAACTAAAGAATCAGTTCAAGAATCGTTGAGTTTAAATCTTTTGGAACTAGTTTCTTAATTGTTAGGTTAGAGTCCTTTAGAACTTGTTTTTGGACATACTCTCTGTGGACTATCGAAGTTATTAGAAGAGAAACTTATTTCAACTATTATCTGAATATGTGCCCTTGTTTCCACATATTCCAACTAACAAATATAATCTACCATGGCAATGGAAATGTAAATTCTACACCCGTGAAACAGCATCCATAAAGGATGAATCCTCTCAAACATGAATGTTTGAAAAAATAAATTCAATATTTACTGGAGAATAATTTCGTAGAACAAAGTAAAAATAACTGCGATTCATGACGTATATTTATGCTAAACAGATAATACCTCTCGCACGTGCACAGACTATAAAAAGTGAACTGAGTGACCAAAACAGATTCATTTCCATTGCCAAGAATCAATGACTGCATTGAAAAAATTGTAAAAGCAATCTATGCCGCCATGTTTGACCTTTTGAAAGGTTTCCCCCTAAATTCCACTCACAGAAAAGGCAAAGGAAATTCGTAACTCCAGATGGACTTTATCAACATAAAGTGATGCCGTTTAAGAATAAAGGTTCGCATTGTTCTTTCCAATGTAAAATGAACATAATTACATCTGGTCTAGATAAAAGTGATGACATCATCATCATTTACAATGACACCTTGAAAGATCTCTTGGAAAGCTATCGGAAATTCTTTCATCGACTCAGTGATGCAAATTTGACTATCAATTTAGGCAAAAGTAAGTTATGCCATGCTTATGTTACATTTTCAGGACATATCGTGTGACACGGTCAAGTTAAGCTTAAAAAACTTAAGGTCAATGCTGTCTCTAATTCCCTGTGCCTATCAGTAAAAGACAGCTGATGCGAGTTTTCGTTTGGCTGGATATTATCGGAAATTTTGTTACAATTTTTCCATATTTGCAGATCCCCTTGTAAACCAAGTTTTACTGGTCTGAAAATGGCAAGAGGCTTTTGATAAGTTAAAGGTCATACTTAGGAGTGCACCAGTTCTTTCAGCTCCAAATTTACGTAAGTCATTTAAAATTTATGATGATGTTGGGGTTGGTGAAGCTTTGTTTAAGGAAGATAAACATGGTAAAGATTATCCAGTGTGCTATTTTTCTGCACTATTAAACAAGCATCAGAGAAATTATTTCAGCATCATAAGGAATTTTTGACTTTGATTTTGGCTATGTAACACTTTGAAGTGTATGCTAGTTCAACTCCTTCTCTGATTATTGTAGTCAGTAATCCCAACCCCCTTACTTTGATTAGCAAATTGAAAAACATGAATCAGAGAAAATTAAGATTGAGTTTGATGTTGCTGGAACACATTAAGCACATCAAGGGAAAAGAGAATCTAATTGCAGATGCATTTTCGCGTGTGTAAAAGTATTTTATTGCTTCATTCGTATTCTATGTAATTTTTAAGACATCATCTTATGTTCTTTTACTCATATGTATATTTGACTAATATTTAAAAGAAAGCTTTATTATATAAATCTTTCTTTATCTTAATGAAGGTATTTGTTATGCATATTTGGTTTGATTATTGGTTGGCTTTTCTCAGTGATTATATGTTATGAATAACCTTTGTTAATGGTCTACCTGACTAGTGACATTTAGTTTTGTAAACAGCATGATACATAGCTAATATTTCTCTATCATTATATATTAAATGTTCAAATAATCATTATTGGAAGTAACATGTTTGTTTGTGTCTGAATGTAGGGCATTTGTATTTCACTCAGAAATTCCTGATCTTCTTGACAACTTCGAATATTTTAGAAAGGAAACTGACATATACTCTTTCTCTATTATTGTATCTTAGCTTTTTATATAATGTTCTTTACTTCAAAATTGCTCATTCCTACCTTAACGTCCGAAGTGGAGTCAGTCTGATTATTGTGTTCAGTTTTTAATTGGATGTATTATTTATTTAAAGTATTCACTGGAATTACAGTGTTCATTTATACTTATGGGACTAAATCATTATTTTGGAATTATTGTGAATTCATTCAAGTGCCTTTTGGATTATATTATTGTGTTACATTAAGACTGTTGACACAAGCGCATGAACACATTCAATATTTTAATTCATTTAGACATAAAAGTTCTATCCCAAGTCCAAATGTATAGAGTTTCAATTGAATACCAATAGTGTTCCGAAAAGGTAGATTCTCTTGTCTTTTTATCGATTTTGAAAAAGCTTTCGATAAAGTATATTAAAGCCTCTTCAATCGTGGAATAATTTCTCTAGTGCTTGTTTAAATTTGTTTTCAAAAATATTACACTGGATGATCCACAACATTGTTTAATTCCTGTGTCAATACTCCACCAACCGATTAATCACTTGCATCAATAGACATATTAAATGAATTATTGAAATCTGGAGCTGAAAGGACTGATGTATTCTCGAGTATGGCCCGTAACATATCAAAAGCATCCTGGAGTTTGTCAGACTAATGAAACTTGCTCAAGAGTTCAGCAATTACGGAATAATGACAGCAAATTTTTCCTTAATACTCAAACATCGTATCATTTGCTTCTTACTGATAGGCACAGGGAATTTAAGGAAAGCCTTAACCTTAACTTCTACAGGTTTGGCTTGACCGTCAACCATATGTACTAAAAATGCAACACGAACACGGCCAAAGTAACATTTACTTAAATTGATTGTCAAATTTGCATCACTGAGACGATCGAAAGACATCCGGATGGTTTCCGAATGATCTTTCCAGGTGTCGCTGTAAATTATGACGTCTTCGATTAAACTTCACAATTTCCTATACCAGATGTTATCATGTTCATCAAACATTACAAAGTACTGAGGGAACATTTCACAGAAAACGGCATACCTATATATTGGTAAAGTCCGTCTGGAGTTACGATTGCCGAAATTTCCTGAGGAAATAAAACCTGGTGACATATTTACAACTCCAGTTCTGTCAGCGCAGTCATCGATTCTGATTATTGGAAACGAATCTGTCTTGATGACAGATTTTACTTGTTTACTTTTCTGAAATCAGTACACATACGGAAAGTACTATCAGATTTCGGCACTAAAATAAATGGTCAACTGCAGTTGCTTTTTACCTGGTTCGATGAAGTCATTCTTCAGCAAATATTGCATTTTGTCTTCAAATATTCGTGTTTAAGAGGATTCATCCTGAAAGGTTGTTGTTTCACATGTCTAGAATCTACAATTACAACGTCATGGTAGATTTTATTTGTTCGTGTTGGAATAACTTAAAAGAAGTGCTCATAATCTCTTAATATCTGTTTTAAATCACTTTTCTCCATGAGTTTGTTTCTGGTTCGGATTGTCCAACATTTCTGAATTGCGAAGATTTGTTGCACCAATGTCTCCACAGTCTGATTTCACGTCTTCATTTAAATCCTCACAGTGTGTGGAACAGGTACTACTAAATTGATTTAGACATTTATAGGGCTTTCTCTGTGAACATACTCCTAACATATATTTACATGACAAAATTGTTAATGTCTTGCACTCAGTAGTATTAACGATGTCATTTAAGTCATTATTTCTCATTCTAACTTTATAAAGACCACAACACCTAATCTAAAGAGGATTTTGAGCTGATTTCCTAACAGGAAACAATAACAAATGAACACTTTTGTCCCAATCCTGAATTGGCTAAGAAGTCACTGCTCCTATGATCACTGGCACTGAAACTAAGTCTAATGACAAATCAATGCCATGGAGAGAAATATTAACAAATCCGCACTCTACTCCCTATATCAGAACACTTTCATTGGAAGAAGCCTTCTCAGGAAAAGGCAAAGTACTTGACAATAAAAGAATCTGAGAAGCTCACGTGTCTCTTAATATCTTAATAGGAATAGGCTTGGCATACTCATCATCAAGTGATACAGATTCTTTGTACATTAATGGTTCGTAATTCTCCAATATAAAATTAGACTAGGATTTTCTAGACCAAAGAAATTTAGTGCTTTCAGTACATGACCTTGACCATGACGTCTTAGAAAGAAGAGCTTTTGGAATAGCTCTGTCTTTTTCCTGTTTAATAAAGTTTAACCTGTAGCAATCAGATATAACGTGCTCATTCTTCTTACAATAAGTGGAAAGAGATAGAGATTTGTGATCAATCTTATCAGAAGTTTGATTTTTAATAGCTATAGCAGTTTGAGATTTGTAAGTACTCGCATGAGACTGAAATGGTATTTCTTTTAATTATAAAACTGCAGAGAAAAGATTTATTTACAAATGAAACCTTGTGAAACGATGAATAGCCATCAGCTGTTGCGGCTGACTTCTCTAAAGTTTCAACCTAGGTTGGTTTGAGGTCACCATTTATACAATTCCTGAACTCTCCAATCAATATTAGATGTCTGAGTTTATGGTAATATTGTCAACCTTCTTCGCTATATATCGCATCAAGGTCACCCGAAAACGAATTCGAATAACAGCGATTATACGAAAGAACACCCATTGTTTAGCAATGCCAATGAAAACATTGTTGGAAATTCAAGGACGAATGCTCGGGTAAATCAATCGAGAATATATGTGACTTCGACCTAAAATGTACTCGATTGCAGTTGGACCAAAAGAAAAGAGGTTCCGCGTGTTATAGTGCAATATGATCTCAGGCATGATGGAGAATGTCTTCGAGTGAATTCACAAACATGGCAGATTTTATTAGGTCATCTCACGGGTCTTTACTGATGCATCAAAGTGAGTTTGTCACCGCTCGAAACCAAGAGGTTGATATTTCATGATGGTATTAACACTTAACGTTTGAATATATGCGATTGTAAATCGGAAAGAGGTTTACTAACGTAATAAAAATAAATCTTGGCTGTGGTTCCGTGTTCGCTAGAACGAGTTCCAATTCCTCTGGCACAAATGCTCTGCAAGGATGAGGTCCATCCGATTTTGCCTCCCATGGTTTTCAGGAGCCAAATTATAACGTATTGGTCGTTGTGGAAAATCAATCCGGTCTGACATTGTAAATACAACGATGGACGTTACCGGGTAAGTAGTGCGACGTTGCTCGTTATCTAATTCCCATGGTGCATACAAATACCGAACAAAGATTGTTTCCGAGTAGTTCTACCTGCGGTTGTAGTGAAATTAATTTCTGAATATCAGTTATAGCCTTTTGTTGAATCACAGTAGCTGTTTTTAATCCAATCGTGCCTGTGGTTTCATTTTTAATGCTTGTATGACTAATGAAATAATAGTCGTGTTTCCCATTCGTATGATCGTAATGGAAACCGAATGCTCTGTGTCTGTGACCGCATTAATAATTCTTGTGCGTACTGATGTTCGTTCTGCAAGTGTTTGATTAAATCGTTCCACAATGATTTGGTCATGATGTATATTAACATGCCCATCACGAACTCTCATATGATGTTTACCAATAATGTAACAACAGATCCCAGAAATGCTTTATCTGGATAGACCTGTAATAATCGTGCCATGTTATGGTCCGGGTGCATAAATACGTTTAAGTACACAATTGCAGAATCTTTTGATGTCAGCGGTTCCGCTTCTTTGAATCTGCTAACAACATTGCCAATGGTTAACACGTACTTGTAGGTGCGTCCCTTGACACTTTCGTGTGGAAGAAATCAAAGATCGGCTTCATGAACCTCATTAGGTATTTGAAATTTTTTTGACACTGGTAGGCTCAAGTAGCACCATGTTTAACCTTTGTCACGTTTGCCAATTTTTCAACAGCGGCTTCACCTCTCCAATAACGTGCAACAACAATACGATTAACAGGCTCTTCGTCAGGCATTGGTTGGTTGTCATAATCAAATCGTATTTGAACTCGAGTTGGAATTACACAATATGAAGGCATAATTTTATTATATACAACAATTGTTTCCTTTACAACAATTGTATTTGATCATGGCATCAGGAAAAATGAAATTCAACGTAATTGATTTATTTGCACAAGGTTCGCCTAAACCATCAAGCACAGTTCTGATGGAACCAATTTAATATTTCCAAACTCAGTTCGCGTTAACTATTGATCTAGCTGAATCAGATGAAACCTTAACTGTTATTAAATATGATTTTGAGATCGTTAACATTGAATTGGTTGTAAGAGATTACGCCGTCAGCTGATGATCAACCGTGTTATGAAGTTCTCAAGGATTTAAAGGAAGCGCTGAGTGTCCAGTCGTTCACGAGAAGCAAAGGTTCTATTGATTTTTTTCCTCAATTGTTACAGTACCTACCATTAATAACTTGGATTCAAGTGAAAATAATCTTGTCATGTACGACGATGTGATGCTTGAAAATCAAATCAATCCCACAAGAATATTTTCACGAGGTCTACACAAAATTACCGATGTGATTTATTTGACTCAACGATACGCTCTCGTGCCCAAAGTAATTCATGATACTGTAGCATGTTCATGATACTTCGCGGTATTGACGTGCATGGCCTAGTAAATGTTCAATGTACTCGGTGTGCTGCTGACCATTAATGGGATGAATATCGTGTTTGCTGAGGTCATTACGGACCCGTATAGTTTCTCATGATTGATTTGACAGGTGATCCGAAACAAAAATGTCGTACGTGTTTAGATTCAGCAATTTAACAAAGATAAATATGTATCATATGAGAAAGCTCCACTTTCCACCAATAATGTCAAAGAAGAGTATGAAAAATGACTCCGTAAAACCACTTGTGGACAACTTGTTCGTAATGTTCTACAAAACCGCATAAGTGTCAACGATCACTTAGCGCTGGTAGTATTTCACCAGAAGTCACATCGATAAATCAGCAATTGCTTACCGTTGAACTAAGAAACATTTCTCACATAAATGCATGAACTTGTTGGAGGCATCATTGACATATATTTCACCACTGATGATGAGGTCTGGGCCAATTTTAAGCAAAATATCTGCTGCGACGAAATGTGTTGTTGCAAATACAACCGAGAGCGTTGCCTCGGTGATTAAATCTCATGAACAAAATCAGGATCACAGCCGGTTGATGTCTTTGGTACAAACTCATTTGTGTTTTATCAGACAGTGGCACCAACTGGAATAATATTGTATTGCATGCATGCGCGTACGGCAAATAAACGGTCACTGAAAAAATTTGTTGAACAATATCACATTATTGAACTGCAAAGGCTATAGAATTTACATACGTGCACATGTAATCACACTCGGTTCTTTCATTTTAATCGAACCAGAACCATACGCGGTTGACATTAAACGGTCGTCAATAAGAATAGTTTTAGGTTGGTATGGTGACCTTACAGAAGACAAACGATTTTTAGGCATGAGATATCACATATCGCCTGCCATTGTCAAGATTACCTGAACGATTCTAATAAATTTAACCTGTGATGTTATTAGTGGCAGTTATGGAAACAGGTCTGAAACAACAGCGTAGCTCTTCAGAGTTATAGACTGTTTGGTGTTTCACCAACTATGCAACCCGGTGGTTTAATATCGATTACTCAAGCGTCGCCTGTTTATCTTTTATGTCATTATAATCAGTTTACATATATTGGTTTTACAGGTGTGGATAAAAATGGTCGCATTGTAGATCTCCGTAGAGAAACATTCACAATACTTTCACGATCGACCTAATATTTAACATAATGATAGTCGTACGTAGTCGTACAATACCGGTGCGTAAACGCGAGGAAACCCGTTTATATGACATATTACTTTACTGACCTTGGTGATGCTGTTCGCGTTCGTGCAGGGGCACCAAATGTTCTCATGACATTGCCATCGCGCTTTGCACCAACCGCTAAACAAGTTGCAATGCGAATTGTTCATAGTTTCGAAACCGATGATTCAAGGTTGTGTCCGTAACCTCTGTTCTCAAAGTGATTGATGAAAAGCTACATCATCAACGTTGGAAGACACTGTATCTTCAATATATCTTTAACATTTTAATTTTAGGAACTAGTGGTGTAATTTAGTGACAAATGGCTTACAAGTTTCTGAAAGAAAGTGAAGGAGAATCCATTTCGTTTGTAGAAGGATTTTTCGTGAAAACAATGGGATCGCTTCTGACTTTAATCAAAGACATCTTATCATCTTCCATGATGTACTAGGAGAAGACGAAAAAGAAATTAGATTGTGACTTACAGGAAAATTACATCATCGTAATGCTAGAATTATTTATATTACCACAAAATCAGTTTCAACAAAGCCGCATCGCAAAGAGAAAGAACTAAAATACTTCCACTCCAATAGCTCGTCAGATACATCGCAGTCCAAATTACCGTACGAACAGTCTAAGAGCGTTATTGAACTGTAGATAACTTATTGAGCAGCAGCAACAAAACAGTCAACCACATGGATACTCTTTTAGCCAGCAATTACTATCATCCTAGTTCATGCTGCTGGCTACGGGGGAATTTAAAATTGTATCGTGCACTTATAATCAGTCTCAACCGTCGGCAAAACGCTCATAAGAATCGACGTACACAAACCCATTCAAGGAAAAGTTTACAGAAGTCAAACAAAATTAGCTGGAATCGATTATCAATGGCAAACTGATTTAGTTGATGTCTCTCGTTTGGATTCAAACAACCGAGGATACATATATTTTTGTTACGTATATTTAATCTATATTGTGTGATTGACTTTTGTCCATAATTGAGGGTAGAAGTTTGAACATACTTGACTAACGTCTTTTTTGTAAACAAAATATTACATAGATAATTTTTGTTTCTGATTGTGCTTTCTATTTAAAATAATTATTATTTGTAGGTACACGTGTTTACTTGGATTTGAGTTCAGGACAGTGGTTTTCCTTTGGAATTCCTCGTGTACCTGATTTTTGCCATGTTCTTGACTAAACTTTTAGTAATAGACATAATCTTGTTGACAACTTAGAATGTTATACAAGTGAACTTTTTCCCCTCATTCCGGTCGTCTTAGTGTCTATTAGGTTTTTATATTAAGATTGTTTATACTACTATTAATCACTCAAACTTTGACATCTGATTAGTGGAATCGGTCTTTCATTTGGGTTCACTTTTAATTTGAGATGATTTATTTGTTTAAATTACTCACTGGAATTAAAATGTGCTCGATAATATTTTCGGAACTAAATCAGTATTTTGGAATCATTGTCAATTCATTTTGAGACATCTAGGATTGTATCATTTTGATACATCACTACTGTTAGGATATCAACACTATTCCAGGATATTGGTAAAATTGGTAAATTAGCACATTCAAGATTGGAATTCATTCAGAACACATGTGGAATTTATTTGGAATACTCTACACTTTTGGACTTGTAATATAACATTTAGAACTATTTGGGATTTATTTCACAATACTGTGAGTTCGTTTTCAATTCTGACTTGTAGAAGTTTATTAAACTTGTTACTGAGTTTAATAACATGGAGTCGTAACAGAATATTGGGGGCTTTCCAGGATATGAATACTTCTGTTTTTGAAATTTAAATTCACTTTGTTTCGAAATGCTCATTGTATCCAGTATTTTGATTTCACATATTTAGGAGATCTTAAATGAAACCATCAAGTTCACACAAATGCCATCTAATATGGAAAACGTTACTTTACATCCTACCCATGAATGGTAAAAGTTCTTGAAAAAGGACGAACTGTTTCAAGTTGCCAGACAGACAATATGAATTTTCTGATTAGAGGGTTCTCTTAACCAAGCATGGAAACAAAATATGGTTCAATATTTGGTAGAAAATAATTTTTGATGAAAGTGCTTTGGGCATGATTTCTAGGTCCTTGCCATGCTCTGAAATGAAATTAAAAGAATTTAAATTAAAAAGTCATATGGAAATGGAGTTACGAAAACTTTGGATTCAAAAATACATTATGGAAATAAAAAATGAGAAAGAAGAAAGAGAAATGCAAATGAAGATAGAGGAAATTGAGAGAGAGTAAAAGAAGAAAGACAAGTACAGTTACAGAAAGAGGAAAGGAAGAGAGAGGAAAAGAATAAAGGCAAATGCAGCTGCAGAAAGAGGAAACGGAGAGAAAGAGAGGGGAGGCAAACGCAAATGCAAAGAGATAAAGAAGACAGGGAAATAAGATGCAGAGAGAAAGAGAAAAGAAGAAAGAAAATTCAATTGAAATTAAAAGAAAAAGAACTGGCTAGAAGAAAGCACTCTACCTCCACCCCCTTTTACATACAAGTTCAGGTTTTGATCTTGCCATAAATATTAGATTGGTACCCTTATTTAAAGAAAGAGGAGTAGATAAATATTTTCCTCATTTCGAGAACATTTTGGAAAATTTCAAATGGCTTAGAGAGCATTGGACTCTATTATTACAAAGTGTACTTATTGGCGAAGCTTGTGAAGTCTACACTTCACTGTCGGTACAACAAAGTGTTGATACGGTTTGGTTAAGGAATGTATCTTGAAGAGTTATGAGTTGGTACCTGAGCATATCGACAAAGTCTGATTAACTGTAGAATGCAGACTGAACAAACACATGTCGAATTAAAAAGAAAAAAAAACAATTATTTGATACGTGGTGCTCAGCCAAGAAGGTTGATCAGGATAAAGTTAACCACTGACAGCTCATTTAATTCGGATAGTTCAAAAATTGCGCCAAAACCATCCTGGATAAGCAAAATATCGAAACTCAAGAAAATACTATTCCTTGACTCACGAAGTTTTATATGTCAATAAGTTTATTTATTTTTTTAATATTTTTTTTAGCATTTAGGGCATTCATTTATTACTTGGAAATTACCTAGCTGGAGATAAGGTTTTGGTAAATATACCTGTAACTAACAAGCATGTTTGGATCAAAAGATGATTCTGTTGAGATCTCCTGATTGTGCCAGATGGCTATTAACGAAACTGAAGCCACACAAGTACCTGTTTGTTATTTAGTGAAATTGAGGTCCTAATAAGAAAAAAGAGAACACCTGAGGTGTCAGCAGATGATGAGTGGTCATTCTGGTATCAGATTGTTATCTTCAAGGCATATCGAGAGGAAATTCTTAGTCGAATCCATGAAACTCCCTTGTATATTAATTTAGGGGTCTATAAAAATTATGTTACGTATATGTAATTTAATTACTTGTGTGTTAATTTTTAAATTCTTGTTTATTTTATTTTTTGTTTCATTACATTTTATTGCAATGATTATTTTCAAGGGATTTGATTTTTTTTTAAATCCGTCTCATTAGAACGTAAAAGTATGACTTAAGCACTATTTTTAGCTCACTTTGGTTCATAGATTTTGTAAACATCGAGTGAAAACGATTGGCTATTACCAAGGTCATGCTCGGCAAACGTGTTAACTAAATTGTAAACAGCCTTTCTTTTTTATTTCTCCAGCGTGAGAATCTGATTCTTAGATATGGCTATTCTTGCCTACGTGTTAAATGACATTTTTTTTACGGCGCTTTTCAAATAAGTGTCACGTAACCCGTCACGTGAGCCACCATGTGATCTAAAATCGCAGTTTAAAACAGCCAATTGGTAGTAGATTTATTCAGTCGTATCTTACACCTTGAGGGTACATGCTGTTTCTATTGTTGATGCCAGATTGTTTTGAAGTTCATCTATTTTTTGGAATTTAATAATTTATTCTCTAGAAAACTACACAAGTGTTCTTTTTTATAAAAGTTCTGGGAGAAAGACATTCAGTGGTAATTTATTCTGGAATTCTAAACGGGAACATTATAAATTGTGTTTCAACGAGGATATGTTGCTATCAGTACAACGACCTTATCTGACGTCATCGTCTTCCATATTGAACTTCATAAAGATTCGAACTGAATTCAGTTAGAACTGTTTAGTGATAGGACTTATATTTCTCAATTCTAGGATTAATTTATGGACTATTTTCGAAAACTGTTAAGTCGTATTTCCTATTTTTACATTGTTTTGTAGGGAAAAAAAATTATTTTGTTAAAATTTACAAAGCTTGTTGGCTTCACACTGTTCTTTTGTTACTTTTGTACGAGCCTACACGTACCAGAAGAAAATTGGGGGCTCGTCCGTGATATATGAATTTTGGCTAAAATATGTCAGAAAATTGTTTCCTGAAATTTAAATTTCCCTAGTTTTTAAATCCCAACTACTGTTTTACATTTTGTTTAAAATCTTTAGTGAAAACAACAGGCTTTCATTCACAATGTTATTAAAAGTGGAGACTTTTCTTTCTAGTTCTACTCAGGAGCAGTTGGATAGTTTCAACCAAAAAAAAAATGAGTTGCTTTAACTTGCCAGAAAATACGATCTTTCTGAGGAAAAATCTTCCTTAACGAAACAAGAAATTAAAAAGATTTTGATTCAGTATTTGGTAGAGAAGAATGTTTTCGATTAAAGTATTTTGGCTTCGGTCAGTAAGTCTGTATCAGACTCTGACATAAAAGTAAAGGAACTCAAAATGAAATACAAAATGGAATTAGAGTTAAGGAAGATTGAACTTCAGAAAGAAAAATAACAAATGTTATTGGAAAAAGAGAGAGAGAGAGAGAGAGAGAGAGAGAGAATTGCAGTTGCAATTAGAAGAGAATCAGTTGCAATTGCGATTTGAAAAAGAGGAGAGAGAGAGAGAGAGAGAGGCAGGAAAGAGAGAATGATAAATAAATGAAATTACAATTTGAGAAAGGAGAGAGAGACAGGAGAGGGATAAAGATAAACAGTTACAATTAGAAGAGAGGGAGACAGAGAGAGACAGATGCAAAAAGAGAAGGATGAAAGGGAATTTCAAATTAGAATGAAATAAATAGAGCTGGCAAGTGAAAAGCACATTTCCACTTCACATACGAATTGAAGTTTTGACATTACAAGAAATATCAGGCTAGTACCCCCATTTAGTGAAAAAGAAGTAGACAAATATTTTATTTATTTTGAAAAAAGTTGCTGAAAATTTGAAATGGCCAAGGGAGTATTAGACTCAATTATTGCAATGTGTACTTTTTGGCAAGGCCCGAAATATCTATGCATCCCTGTCAGTACAGCAAAGTTCTGACTATGATTTGGTTAAGGAATGCATCTTAATGGTTTATGGGTTAGTCATTGAGGCTTATCGGCAAAACTTCAGGAACTATAAAAAGAAGCTAGTCAAACTTATGTCCAATTAGCAAGAGAAATAGAGCAGTTATTTAAGAGATGGTGCTTAACCGAGAAACTTGAACATGATTATGAAAGTCTCGAACAACTTGTATTACTTGATGAGTTCAAGAATTGTATTCCTAATGACATTGAAACTCATCTAGAAGAGCATCAGATCCAAACCTTGGAAAATGCTGCTCTTGCTGCTGACAAGTATTCCTTAATTCATAAAGCTCCTGTTGTAGGCAAATCTTTCACTCAGCAGTCCACTGGTAGAAAGGTATTTCAGCCTAATACGACTCCTTCTAAACATCAGTCTGGCAAAGCTTTTAAGAAACAAGCTTCTGGTAAACCTGATTCAAAATCCTTGTCTATTCCCACGTGTACCTATTGCAAGAAAAAAAGACACGTCATTTCTGATTGCTTCAAATTGAAACATAAGCATCAGAATCAAGATAGACCTATCCCAAATGTTTTTATTTCCAAGAGGTCAAGGGCACGATCATGTATTGAAAGCAATACATTTGTTGGGTCTCAAAAACCCCAGTCTTATTTTATTATGGAGAATTATGAACCATTCATGTCGAAGGGTTCTATATCACTCTTGGGTGATTTGGCCAATCCTATCCCTATTAAAATTTTAAGAGTCTTTTATTATCAGGTACTTTGCCTTTTTCTGAGAAGTCCTGTTCTAATGAAAGTGTTCTCATTCAGGGAGTAGAGTGCGGCTTTGTTAATGTTCCTCTCCATTCTGTAAATTTGTCATCAGACTTAGTGTCAGGACCTGTGACAGTCGGTATAATGTCTTCTTTACCCCTTCAGGGCATTCATTTGTTACCAGGCAACGACCTAGCTGGAGACAAGGTTGTGGTTAATCCACTTGTAACTGACAAGCCTTCTTTGGATCAAAAAGTTTATCCTTTTGAAAAAGAATTCCCTGATTTATATCCAGCTTGTGCAGTTACTAGAGCTATGGCAAAGAAAGATCTTGAGAAAGATTTTGATAAGGAAAATATTCCTCTAGCCGACACATGTATTGGTTAGGCTTTTGATGCGATCACTTTCACTCCTTGTTTGGATCAATCAAAAGGTATTGATCACAGTGATCCTCTTTTATTTACTCATTCTCTTTTATCTAATCATTGTAACAAACTACAATCACTTGTCGTCGAACAGGAAAAAGATCCTGAGATCTCCTGTTTGTTTCAGAGGGCCATTAGTGAAGTACCTGTCTGTTATTTCATTAAAAATAGAATTCTTACGAGAAAATGGAGACCTCCCGAGGTATATGCTCTTGACGAATGGTCAGTGAACTATCAGATTGTAGTTCCAAAATCTTACAGACAGGAAATACTTAGTTTGGCCCATGAAACTCCTCTGGCTGGTCATTTAGGGATTAAGAAGACTTATCACAAGGTCTTGGCTCTTTTTTATTGGCCACAAATCAAAAGTGATGTTTGTAAATACTGTAGATCTTGTCATACTTGTCAAATGGTAGGAAAACCCAATCAGAAAATACCTAAAGCTCATCTGCAACCTATTCCTGCATTTGACGAACCATTTAGCAGAATTATGGCAGATTGTGTTGGTCCCTTACCTAAGACTAAGTCAGGCAACCAATATTTGTTGACCATTATGTGTGCGTCAACAAAGTTCCCAGAGGCAATTCCTTTGAGGAATATTAAAAAGAACTATAGTAAAAGCTTTGATAAAGTTTTTATTACTCAATTTGGCCTTCCCAAATCTGTTCAATGTGGTCAAAAGTCAAATTTAATGTCTGGAATTTTCCAGCTAGTTATGCTTGAATTTGGCATTCAGCAATTCAAGTCAAAAGTGAAATTATGGTTTCACAGAACTTTACTTGAGAGAAGTTTTGAATCTTGTAATAGAGTTCATTCTCTCTTGCTCATTCTTCAAAATTTTCTTCAAATTAGAATTTACGGCCCTTACAAGGTAAAGAAGAAAATGAATGAGTTAAATTATAATAATAGTACTCTGATCTAAATAAATTCATGGAGTACTAGTATATTGAAAGAGATAGCCAGGTAAATCATGCAGTTGGTTTAGTTGTACCTGTCCCATTCGCTGAGGATTTAAGTGAAGGAATTCAATCAGACTCTAATGATTTTGGAGTGACAAATCTACGGAATTCGGAAACTGTGCAAAATCTAGACCAGAAACTTTTACATTTGCAACAACAGGAAAAGAATGAACTTAAACAGCTATTATTGAATATGAGCACTTATTTCCAGATGTTCCTACGAGGACAAACAAAAATTTTCATGACTTTCAAATTGTGAATTCTAAACCTGTGCAACAACACCCATACAGGATGAACCCCCTCAAACAGGAATACTTGGAAAAGGAAATTTAGTATTTACTGGAGAATGATTTCAAAGAGCCCAGTGAAAGTGATTGGAGTTGACCATGTATACTTGTTCCGAAACCGGATAAAACGTTCCGTATGTGCACTGATTATAGGAAGGTGAATAGTGTGACTAAGATTCATTTCCATTACCAAGAATCGATGACTGCATTGATAAAATTGGAAATGCCAAGCATGTCACCAAATTTGACCTTCTGAAAGGATTTTGGCAAATTCCACTAACGGAAAGGGCAAAGGAAATTTCGGCATTCGTTACTCCTGATGGACTCTATCAATATAAAGTAATGCCGTTCGGGATGAAGGGTTCCCCAAGCACCTGTCAACGTTTGATGAATATGATTACCTCTAGTCTAGATAATTGTGATGCTTACATTGATGATGTTATTATCTACAACGACACCTGGAAAGAACATCTAGCAACAATTCAGAAATTCTTTGACAGACACACTGATGCAAGTTTGACAACCAATTTATCGAAGAGTGAATTCTGCCGTGCTTGTGTGACATTTCTAGGACAAGTTAAACCTATAGATGCTAAGGCCAAGGCTATCTCTGATTTCCCTATGCCTGTCAGTAAAAAGCAACTGATTCGATTTTTGGGTATGGCTGGATACTATCGAAAAATTTGTTCCAATTTTTCTAATATTGCTGAGCCCCTGACAACTTTATTGAGTAAGAAATACAAGTATCTTTGGACTGAAAAGTGTCAGGAGGCTTTTGACAAGTTAAAGGCCATACTTATAGATGCGCCGGTTCTTACAGCTCCAAATTTCAGACAACCATTTAAACTGTCTGTTGATGCAGGTGATGTTGGTGTGGGAGCAGTATTGATTCAAGATGACAGAAATGGTGTTGATCACCCAGTGTGCTATTTCTCTAACAAATTAAATAAGCACTAAATGAATTACTCAACAATCGAGAAGGAATGTTTGGCTTTAATATTGACATTACAGCATTTTGAAGTTTACACTAGCTCAGTTCATCCTCCGGTTGTTCTGTTTAGTGATTACAACCCCGTTACTTTCATCGACAAGATGAAAAATAAAAATCAAAGATGATTAAGGTGGAATTTGTTTTTACAAGAATATAATTTTGACCTCAGACACATCAAGGGAAAAGACAATTTGATTGCAGATGCACTTTCTCGTATACAGAAATATTATTTCATGTACAATTTATATAATTCATAAGAATTTTCTTATGTAATTTTATTTTGCCTCATGTATAATTTATATATGGTAAAAATAAAGCTTTATTACATATTTCTTTCTTTTTCTTTATGGGGGAAGTGTTACGTATATGTAATTTAATTACTTGTGTGTTAGGTTATAAATTGTTTTTTATTTTATTTTTTGTTTCATTACATTTTATTGCAATGATTATTTTCACGGGATTTGATATTTTTGAAAAATATCAGTCTGATTATAACGTAAAGGTATGACTTAAGCACTATTTTTAGCTCACTTTGGTTTATAGATTTTGTAACCATCGAGTGAAAACGATTGGCTATTACCAAGATGAGGTTTAAAACAACCGATTGGTAGTAGATTTATTCAGTCGTATCTTACACCTTGAGGGTACATGGTGTTTCTATTGTTGATGCCAGATTGTTTCGAAGTTCATCTATTGTTTTGGAATTTAATAATTTATTCTCTAGAAAACTACACAAGTGTTCTTTTTTATAAAAGTTCTGGGAGAAAGACATTCAGTGGAAATTTATTCTGGAATTCTAAACGGGAACATTATAAATTGTGTTTCAACGAGGATATGTTGCCATCAGTACCACGACCTTATCTGACGTCATCGTCTTCCATATTGGAACTTCACAGAGATTCGAATCTGGATTCAGTTAGAACTGTTTAGTGATAGGACTTATATTTCTCAGTTCTAGGATTAATTTTTGGACTGTTTTCACAAACCGTAAGTCGTATTTCCTATTTTTACATTGTTTTGTAGGGAAATAAATTATTTTGTTAAAATTTACAAAGCTTGTTGGCTTTACTCGTTTCTTTTGTTACCTTTCTACAAGCCTACACAAGATCATTAATCATTTTTATTGGCCGAAAGTTAAAAGTGATGTTTCTAAATACTGTTAATCTTGCTACACTTGTCAAATGGTAGGAAAACCCAATCAGAATATTCCTAAGGCTCATCTGCAACTTATTCGTTCATATGAAGAACCAGTTAGCAGAATAATGTTAGACTGTGTCGGTCGCTTACTTAAGACCAAGTCAGGCAATCAATACTTGCTGACCATAATGTGTGCGTCCACAAGAGATTAAAACTAAAACCATATTTAAAAGTTTTTTTTTAGAAATTTTTAAAACACTTCTTTGCCCTCCCCAGTCTGCTCAGTCTGATCAAAGTTAAAAGCTTATATCTGGAATTTTCCAGCAATTTATGCATCAATTGGCATCAAACAAAAATATCTTCTTGCTATCATCCTGAAAGTCAAGGGTCTTTAGAAAGATTTGAAAGTCAAGGGTCTTTAGAAAGATTTCTTCAGACGTTGAATAATAGTATTTGTTTATATATCTTTGATAAAGGAAACGATTGGGACAAGATTGTTTGTCTACTGATGTTTGCTATTAAGGAATCAGTGAAAGAATCTTTAGGTTCTAGTGCTTTTGAACTAGCTTTTGGACATACTGTCCATCTATCACTAAAGTTATTAAAGGAGAAACTTCTTTCAACTGAAGATCATAAATTAATCTTCTTGATAATGTTTCCGATTTCAAATATAAGTTATCAAAGGCTTGTGAAGTAACAAGAACTAATCTCCACTCTTCTCAGTCAAAAATGAAATTAAAATATCGCAGAAATACAACGGAAAGGAGTTTTCAGCTTGGTGATAGAGTTCTGGTTCTCTTGCCCTTACGTCAAAATCCTCTTCATGCTAAGTATTATGGTCTTTATACTGTTGTAATGTAGTGACTTTGGTGTAAAGTAGTTGCCTTTATTCAGATATATTGTTAATTTGATCCACAAGAAAAGAATGTTCTAAAACTGTTATTATGTAAATATGATCACTTGTTGCAAGATGTTTCAGTACGAACACATAAAATCTACTGCAATATTTTCCTGATCCACTTAAGGTCAACGTTTTTATAAGAAGGTTCGTCTCAGGCAAGCACTTTACAAAATAAACTAAGGATAAATAAAATATAGCCGATTTATTTACACCAACATTGGAACCACACGTCCACAATACAGGTAATCATGCCAGCCATGTATATTGTTTACCATCTATGGGTACTTACATGTACCTGATACTCAGGAAGGGTATTTGGGGTTTACAATGACTACTTTGCATCACAAATTATGCATTACAAAAGATATCATAGGATTAGTGATTCCTGATTTTACTTAACTACACATAAATGTACTGTAACTATTTGGGACTGTTAACCAGGATTGGAATTAACATGTTTTGAAGTTAGTATGTCTCCGTAGATGGAGAAATATGGTAATTTTGAATTTGTTTCAAAACCGAATTATTTATAGGCATAATATTATTGCTATGGGTTGTTTACTCCAATTTTAATAATACCTGCAACATTACCATAGTCGTTGTTTAGTATCTTTATATTTATTACAACCGATATGTCGGTGCTCAGTGTTGATAAAATCAGTCTGATCTGTCGTTGCAGACGTCTTTATATACAAATACGGTGGCTACGGGATGCTCAGTCAACCAATCAAAGCACATGGCGCATCCCGCGCCGTGACGTAATTCCAAAAGCTCTACACTGGAGTATGCTTCTGAAATGACGTCGGAATACAGCTGAACTTACAAACATTAAGCATGTTAATCATATTGTCATGAAAGAGAGACGATGGTAGTTAACAAAGTATTTGATCAAGGTAACTATATATTGTAATATAAATCTAAATACATTCAATGTGTTTCGAAAACTATCTGAAGCGTGTCAAGCTTCCATAGCATGACAGCCTTCGGTTACGTGAGGTAGTCTTCATTCATCACTCCATTACGAGGGAAGAATATATTTATGTGACTTTATTAGGAAATATGTGAACATAGGAACCAAATATTCGTTCATTACCATGACGTTGAAATTGTAGATTCTACACTTGTGAAACAACATCCGTGCAGGATGAATCCGCTTTAGCAGGATTGTTTGATACAAGAAATTCAATATTTGCTGGAGAATGATTTCATGGAACATGCTAAAGTGACTGGAGTTCACCGTGTATTCTTCTGCCGAATCCAAATAATACTTTCCGTATGTTTACAAACTGCAGAAAAGATTACAGTGTCAAAAAAACATATTCATTCTCAACGCCATGAATCGATGACTGCATTGACAAGATTGAAAATGAAAACTATGTCATAAAATTTGACCTTTTGAATGGATTCTGGTAACTTCCACTGACGGAAAGGGCAATTTTGGCACTCGTAACTCCAAATTATTATAAAGTGATGCTGTTTGGTATGAAACGTTCGCCTTCCACTTTCCAGCGTCTAATGAACATGATAATATCTGGTTTAGATAATTGTAGCGTTTGAATCGATGACGTCATCATTTACAACGACACCTGGAAAGATCGCTCAAGTCTATTAGTAAAAAGCAACTGATGCGATATTTGGATATGGCATTTTACCATAATTGCTGAACCTCCGACCAATTGTTGACTATAAACACCAGGTTTCTTTGATCTGAAAAATGTCAGATGGCTTTTGATAAATTAGAGGTAATACTTAAGAGTGTACCTGTTCTTTCAGCTCCAATTTTCAGTCAATCATTTAAAATGTCTTTTGATGCAAGTGATGTAGGGGTTGGTGGAGTATTGATTCAAGAAAGAAAAACTCTTGTGGAACATTCCTTGTGCTATTTTCCTTAAAACTTAAATCAGCACCAGAGACATTATTCATCGATAGGGAAGGAGTGTTTGGCGTGTATACTGGGTTTTCAACACTTTGAAGTGTATATTAGTTCAGCTCCTTCTCCGATTACTATATTCAGTGAACATAACCCCTCTACTGTCATTGGCAAGATGATAAAGAAAATCAGATTTTTAGATGGGGTTTGATGTTGCAGGAATACATAATTGATATTGGGCACATGAAAGGAAAAGATAATTTAAATGCAGATGTACTTTAACGTATTTAGAAATATTATATTGTTTTATTTTATGTATACCTTCTGAAATTCATATGTAATTCATATGTAATTGAATTTATTATAGTACCACATGCATATTTGAAATAATATGTGACAGAAACATTTATTATATATATCTTTATTTTTCTTTATGAGGGGAGATGTTTTTTATATTTAATTTGTGTTGTGTGATTGACCTTTGTCCATAATTAAGGCTGGGAGTTTGGGCATACGTGACTAATATCTTTTTTGTAAAGAACATATTACATAGCTCAATTTTGTCTATAATTGTTATTTTATTGAATTGTATCAAACTTGTTGGTTTTCGCTCGTTTCTGTTATTTAGTTTCAGATCATGGAGTCGTAACAATTTGTTTTGCGTTATTGACGTTTTCTCAAAAAGTCGCTTTGGCGGATCCAGTGACTTTTAAACATTTTCAGAGCGTGGACGTCCTTTACGATGTCATATTTACACCGAATTTCTTAACCGATCTTTTTAAAACGAATTGATAAAAGGCAAATTCATTTTTTCATGACTGAATATCCTGAAACTGAAGCTAGTTTCGTGGAACGTATTCAATGGCCTTTGAAAGAATGTATGTGAAAATATTGTATACATTAACATACTCGATACATTAACATACTCGATGTGTTACCACGTACAGTGGAACTAGTATCGGATGTACTCCCGAAAAGGTGACACCTGAAGGAAATAACTGTGTCTGATCGATTATTTGGAATGACCGAAGAAAATAATGAACTTTGAAACACCCAAGATTTGGTTCGTACTGGAATAAGGAAATGCATTTTCGACAAGGGGTGTTTACCTAACTGGAAAACAGAATTTTTCCGCGTCACAGGACAAGTGCGTGGACATCTTCCCTCTGTATGATCGAAAACCTGAAAACGTTCAAGAATGTGTGATCAACACAGATGACTGTTATCACCCAGCAATCTTATGGGTAGCTGTCCATTTAAGTTTAGAACTATTAGTATTACTTTTGGCTTCGACCATATAATATAATTTGTCAGGGCTTTTTTTTTTACTCCGCTTAAGTTCGTATGTGTTTCTTAAATTTATTACTGCATTTAGGCTCAGCCATTTCAATCCAATGTTCAGGATTGGTTTAACTTCTACTAAATTTTTGACAGTTTCGGAAGTTTGATACAACCTTGAGTCTATGTCAGAATTGTTGACTTTTTCTGGATTTTGTTAGTCACTGCTTACGGTTTGTATGTGTTTCGGAACTGCATTGATACTTTTGGTCGCGACCATTTTAATATAATATTCAGGGTTTTTTCTAGTCTCCGCTAAATCCGTGACAGTTTCAGAGTTTTAATACTAGTTCTATTCATGTCCACTGTAATGTTATTATGAATTCGCTCCCTTAATCAAAGTTGTTAGTTACATCAGTATAATATGTACAAATTTAACGACAACTCAAATATGATCTGAGTGACAGGTATATTGCTTTATGTATAAATCTCAAATATTTGTATATAGTCACTGGGCAGTAGGTCACTACACACGATTTGATGATGGTATAATGTCGGGTGTTGGGTAGTAGATGACTGGATGTAGGTCATCACACAACGTCTGTTGGATAGCAAGTATGGGATATTGGTCATTCCACTCGGCGTCTTGATGGCATTGTGTGAGGTATAGGTCACGACACATTTCGCGTTGGATAGTATATGTGGGACATTTAACGGTAGAGTGCTGACTGTTGAATAGAATATGACTAAGTATTGGTTACTATGCATGGTGTGTTGAATGGTAAATGTAGTGTATTGCTTCTCTACCACACTGGTTGTGTTGGGTAGTAAGTTTAGGTATTCGTCACAACGCATGGCGTTTTGGATAGTAAATATGGGGTAATGGTCACAATATACGGCGTGTTAGATTGTATTTATGGGATATTGGATGGTATAGTGCGGGATGCTGGATAGCGGATCATTAAGTATTGGTCACTACCTATCGCGTGTTGGAATGTAAGTGTAGAGTATTGGTAATTAAACATGATGTGTTAGATAGTAAGTGTCTGGTATTTTCCATTACATAAGACGTGTTGGATGGAACAAGTGAAGTATTGTATAGTTAGATAACTTGATGATGGATAGTGCACAAATAAGTATTGGATGGTATATGTGAGGTGTTGGATATCAGATAACTAGGTATTGACCACAACACACGGCGTATTTGATAATAAATGTGGAGTACTGGATGGTTTATGTGGAGTGTTGGATAGTAGATGGCTAGGTTTTGGATAGAAGATAGAAGATTATTAAATGATGCGAAGTATTTAACTTTTGCGCATTACCGATACCGCATAATCCCATCGTATAATGTTAAGGCCGTTATTTTGTAAAAAGAAAACAAAAAAATAGGCAAACGGGAGGTCTCGTATAAATCCCTTATTGTTCCTATGCAAACGTATAGCGTAATGTTAATTCCCGTAGAGCTCCAGAAAATTTCAATTATTAATCTCAGCAACAGCTAATAATGTAACCCCATTTTTGGTCAATCTCTTCTAACAATGTGACAATCTGCCTTTAGTGTTAAATTCCCCTAAAGCCACCCCACCAACCCCCACCACACACCCTTAGTGTAAACGTACGGAGCAGTGTTAATACATGTTACTAGTTACAATTTTTGTGTATCTGGACTGTGAATCTAATCAATACATTTATTCGTTACCTTCCAATTATATAATTAGAACTTTCATTTGCAACATCCGTACATTTTTGGTAGCCATTTTAAACATAACCATTATTTGCTAAATATGGTTTGAATTTTGTATTATTGAATAGCTGCGAACGTGTTTTTAGTAATTCAAAGTCTGATCCTTCGCGTCAATGAAGGTTGAAATGTTTGCTCATATCTCTATCCTTAGAAATAACAAACTCTCCGTCTGGATTGGAATTAAATTTACAGTATTCCTAATGTTTTAGTAATCATGTTCGTTATTAAAGTCTTTTAGTAAAAAAGCTTTCAATTTTGTACTCGAAAACCAGTGTTTTGCTTGTATGAAACGAAAGTCTCATTCCCTCACGTCAAAAACAGTTAAAAAAATTTCAATGTGCAGTTCGGACAGAGCGGGAATCGAAAGGTCTCTAAAAATCGTATTAAATACATGAAAAATAAGCAGAAAAATCTTATGAATAAAATGAACGTACTTATTTGATCGAAAGTCAATGTACGCAGAGAATTTTTTCACATGTGTGTATCTCATCTATACTGTGTTACTAATAAACTATTAATAACTCTTGTGTAAAGATAACAAATATTGCATTCTCGTCAATTTTTTTCAAAAACAAATAATATATGCAATATAATATTCAAATTTTAAACAAAAAGGCAAAAGTTCAGTGTTAATTTTAGAAGAAAGAAGAAGGGTTGGACGTTCATAAGGCAAATCACAAAGTTGGAGAAAAAAAAATGTTTTCTTCATATTTAGAAAGAGGACAGGAAACTTTGCATCGTTAGGCAAATTTACAATGTTTCACACACAATTTCAGCGTCAAACCCAATTTGAATTTGCCACTGGTATAACAATAAACTGAAGCATTGCAAGTTTAATGTTATTGACAAATGCTACCGACATATCTTTCTGGTGCTTGAAAAGCATTATTTTATTTTAAAGCATTTTTTGAAAAACATTTCTAATTGATTATAAAAAGTTCTCCGATTTTAATAATGTTCTAATTAGAGATAAAGTCCCACTATAGCCTAGACTTTAGTTAAGGTAGAACTGAACAAGAAAGATAAGTGAACGGCGAAAACCAGGTTTTTGTTTTGTTTTGTTTTGTTTTGCGGTGCACTCCAAGGACGTAAGTGGCGGTAATGTTCTCTTACTCCTGGAATCTCTTTAGCAAATTGCAGTAGGCAAAATAAGGCATGGATGTTTGTCCAGTTAGCGTATCAAGAATCCTCCGCCCGGCATGCAGTATTGTGCCAACTCGGTGAAACTACACCGGTGATAGCAGCATTCGCACACAATGCCCTTTTCTTCGTATGCTGTCCTTTTAGACAGAAAATCTAAAGCGGACTTCTTGTCTATAGATCGCTCTTCCGGCAGTAGAACAGGAGGTCCAATGCCTGGAATAAAATGTTTCCTCTTTAGATGTTGTATAAGCAACGATATGCATATACCTGATAAGATATTTGCCAATGGTATCATATTGTGAATGAAAAAAATCTTGAATACTATTGGACCCTGCTAAAACATAACATTTTTTTAGGTTTCAGTACATAACGACTTTAAATATACTCCATAAAGACTTTAAATATACGCCGTAAAAAATTTAAATATACGCTGTAAGGCCTTTAAATCTATGCTATAATAACTTTAATATACGCTATAACGACTTTAAAGGTACGCTATAACGACTTTAAAGGTACGCTATAACGATTTTAAATTTACCCTATAAAGACTTTAAATGTACGCTATAACGACTTTAAATGTACGCTATAACGATTATAAATGTACGCTATAAAGACTTTAAATGTATGCTATAACGACCTTAAATGTACGCTATAAAGACTTTAAATGTACGCTATAACGATTTTAAATGTACCCTATAAAGACCTTAAATGTACCCTATAAAGACTTTAAATGTACGCTATAACGACTTTAAATGTACGCTATAAAGACTTTAAATGTATGCTATAACGACCTTAAATGTACCCTATAACGACTTTAAATGTACGCTATAACGATTTTAAATGTACGCTATAAAGACTTTAAATGTACGCTATAAAGACCTTAAATGTACGCTATAAAGACTTTAAATGTACGCTATAACGATTTTAAATGTACCCTATAAAGACCTTAAATGTACCCTATAAAGACTTTAAATGTACGCTATAACGACTTTAAATGTACGCTATAAAGACTTTAAATGTACCCTATAACGACCTTAAATGTACCCTATAACGACTTTAAATGTACGCTATAACGATTTTAAATGTACGCTATAAAGACTTTAAAGGTACGCTATAAAGACCTTAAATGTACGCTATAAAGACTTTAAATGTACGCTATAAAGACCTTAAATGCACGCTATAACGACCTTAAATATATGCTATAACGACTTTAAATGTATGCTATAATGAGTTTAATTGTAGACTTTAAATGTATGTTATAACGACTTTAAATGTACGCTATAACGACTTTAAATGTACGCTATCAAGACTTTAATACTTCCAATACACCAAAGGTAAAAAGTCGATAACCAACCGACGAGATAAATAAACTGATTTATTTAAATGGTTTCAATTCCTAATAATAATTTTATACTCTTGCAATATTTGACAGAATATTTCTCTTACTCAGTTCAGGAAACCTTCTAAGATTCTAAGAGAGTCTTCTAGAATTGCACTTTGACTTAGCTATTATACGCTGATTGTAACTCATTGGAGAAGATATGCAAAATCTACATTCATTAGTTGATTATCGTTTGAGAAGAAAAAGAAAAAAGTAATGCTAGTAGATATGGAGTGAGGTGGAGAAGGAAGTTGACGGTGATGGTGGTAGAACAATCCTCATAACCTTTAACCTTTGCGGTTATGAGCATTTAGAATTCGTATTATATTTTTATCCATAAATGACCAGAATGATATAACAAAGAGATTAAGGAGAGGAAAAAGAGA
>JAECUM010013483.1:0-54465 GCA_016617855.1 Megalonaias nervosa | reverse complement strand
ATATATATATATATATATATATATATATATATATATATATGTGTGTGTGTGTGTGTGTGTGTGTCTGTGTATGTGTGTGAGGAGATATATATCCGCGTTCTATATCTCCATGTTGATACAGATACCGAACCTTGTTGTTTCCGAGTGAGGCTAGCACGGGAGGTTGTAAAACTGATTAATGCATAAAGATTGCAGTCTCTTGCAGAATCGTTTTAGGAAGTTTGAACCCAATCGCGCTTGTGATATCACCATTGACTGCCGCTATGACTGAGCGAAACCGTGTTACCCATTGGCTAGATCATTCTTTACGATTCATTAACAAGACGTACCACCACCTAATGTTTTGGTCCGAGAAATTCTTTGCCCGGATCCACTTGCAACTGCTGTGACCATGTCAGTGGTGAACTTGGATACATTGGTTTAAAGGCATCAGAGACATTTGCAAATTCTGTATACGTCAACGGCTCCACTTTCTTCTATCTGCGATATATACGATGTACCCGATCATGCGGAAGATCAGCCTGATGAACATCGTTAGGTGTTATAGCATCAAACCATCGATGGGAGTCTTTCCTTGGCTCTGGCAGGTAAATTTGCCACATCACTTGTTGTGGCTAACCATTTACAAGCTGCCCCTGTGTGATATTAGCCGTGCTTGATCACTTTTCAACTGCAGCTTCACCGATTCCAATAATCGCAAAGACTGTAGTATAGTGCGGACGAAGTCCGCACGGAAGTTACAATTTTCTTATTCATGTTTGTTTCTTTATAATATCAGTGTATTTTACCTTACATGCGTGGAACATGCCAACCACCTAGTGACCACCAAGAGCAATTTTAGCATTCATAACCCTTTTGTTGGTGCATCTGGCAATTCGTTCTCCGAGTGTGGGACTGGTCACGTTCAAGTTATGAATGAGATCTATATCAGCAAGTTGACGTGCTCGTATGTCACGACTGAAGTCGTATAAACAAAATCATCTTGGAAACGTGCAACATTGACTCGATTGATAAATGCTTCTCCAGTCTTGATTTGGTCGTAAGAATCAAATCATATATCCCACCGTATTCCAGGCCCGCAATAATTGCATTCTGGAAAGTGTTTTTCAACCATGATATTTGCTCCCTGGTGTTCCGAGAAACTTCGTTAACGCTGGATCGACATCACCTCCGGCGACTTATTTATGGAACCGCTTTTGTGTCCAGCTGTGGACCTGGAAGTTCCCACAAACGTGCACTTCTTTGCTCCGCATCTGACACAAGTTCGAGCGATCGCAGTGCGACTACTACTCTTTTGATCCCACATTAGAATTGCGGCATCGTATACAGTGTAAAAGAAATGATCGTGTTATACAACAATTAAAATTTAACATGGCAACACGAAAGAGAAAAGTTGGTTTCAACATTATTGTCTTCTCTGCGAGGGCAAAACCCAGAAATTGATGGCAAAATTATTCAAGCTACAATCATAACTACGTCGCTGATGGCCAGGTTGAATTCATCAACAGTACTATCACAGCGTTGTTCAGAAGTGCACATTATTTCATCTATGGAAATGAAATTGAAGTATGATTTCAGCAATGGTGATATTGCCATGACAATTCTCAGATTTGCCCGTTACAGTGACGATTATGTAAGATCATCCTTCCCATCCATGGTGTTTTATAAGGATGTATCTCACGCTGCAGATTCTTAACCCGTATGCCCTTTATCAACTTGTACAGGCTGCCTTTGTGGACCCACAACCGTCTTGCGTGCTTGTTAGACCTGTTGCCAAATTACAACCTTTCATTCGCAAAGCGTCGAGGACTACATAAAGGAGACTCATTCTCATTTCGTGTGCGATTCACCTTAGGTGAATATTCGTGTTTTGCAGAGATGTTAGCAAGGTATTTCGGAGCCAAACAAATAGTCACATTATACCAAAATCCTAACGATAAATATACAATTTGGCATAATGTAGGTGATGCTTGCCACAGTGTGGTGTTGAAATCGGCGTTGTGGAGGCCTGTGATAATCCCTACAGTGGCTGCGGTAATACGTTTGTTGTCGTTTATGAGTTAATCCCTACAGTGGCTACGGTATAGCGATTGCATTTATCAAAGACTATTTCAACGAAATGGCCGCCCAGATGCTATCACCCATTCCCTAACTAATATGCCTAGTAAGTTCATGAGGCGTATTTGATGGAACATTAACCAGCGAAGGAGAAGAAAAAATATGAATATGGCAAATGGATGACTTATTTCAGTGCTGTCGGGGATGTGTTTGCTAAACTTAAACTATGCATCTTATAAGTGCTCGATTCCGGCTCGTAGTTGCTTATCTTCACAGGTTCCAGAGGTGGGTGGGGCTCAATAACAATCATAATAAATGAGGACCAGCGTGGTAGACCATTATCGAGACCTTCAGTAAACCGTAGCCATAATCATAGCACAGCAATCGCATATAACCGCTTAAAAGTCTAGTTTTAGTGCAAACAACGTAGACCCTGTTCTGTCGTCGCATAATGTGCCGGCAGATCAGAGTCTGTTTTTTTTTTCTACTCATTAGTCCTAACATCCTGCATAGACCCAGATCTGCCGGCGCATTATGCGACGACAGAACAGGGTCTATGTTGGTTGCACTTATGAGACGGCAGATCTGGGTCAGTGCAGTTTTCAGTTGGGCTTGAGCTATAAGCGAGTATATACTGTGTAATAACATACAATGATATAGACTATCGTTATAGTTATATCGTGGATTTTCCATTTATTTTTTTATTTTATTGTTTATCTTTGCTGATAAGAATTATGGTCCTTCGACCATAACGTGGAACATTGTTTGACTCAAATGAATCTTACTACAGTTACGTTTCGCAATCCTAACCTGGGGATTAGAGTTATTGGAAGATATATTGATCCGTACAATTAAAAGGTTAACACTGAAGGCAGGCTAAACTTCATTCTTTTGCTAAATTATGTGTAATTATCATTGACACTAGTCACCATCGCATCTTCCAATCTACACAAAAGTTGTAAGAAAAATTTTCTGTCTGTCTGTATGTATGTATATGTGTATGTGTGTACGTATGTACATATGCAAATATGTATGTATGTATGTATGTATGTATGTATGTATGTATGTATGTATAGTTGATAATGTCGACAATGGCAAATTACAGGTAGAAAATACCATGTAGATTGGTGGTGAATTGATTTTTTTTTAATGATGTCTATACTGCCGTCACTGCACTCACACAACATAATGAATTTTACTGCAGTAACATTTGATATCTTAACAAATCCTTGATGTTATTTTCATCACTGGACACTGTTGTTGTTCTTTTATTTCATGTTTCTCGTCGTCCATCTATCGTGAGGAACGTTTTTATTAAGACGGGTATGCATTGGTATATTTTCTGACTGGCTATTTTAGATGGTAGGGGGATGAGATGCAGAGATATTAAAGGCCGTCTTTTCAGAAGAAACTGAAAGAATCTTAAATGTTTGTCAACACATTTCATACATCTGAAAATCTTGCATAGCGGAAAGAGTTGTCTCATCATGAGAAACAAACATGATCGTTCATAACTGCTTGTATTTTCAGGAGTACTTTTTGTCTATCACAATTTTTTTTTTTTTTTTTTTTTTTTGTAATTAGAATTGAAAGCATACCAGGATACATTGAAATACCAAGGAAGAACCCTATGTGAAGATTGGGGGGGGGGGGAGGTATTAGTCTCAAATTACCTACGTTTGTACAAGCAAAATATAATATCCTTTTAACATACCTTCCTCTCCAAGGTTTAAAATATTTTCCCATCTATCATTAAGAGATAAAAACATAAATTTTACCTAAATTTAGACTCATACAATTTCAAGGCTAGGACCTTTATCTCGATCCTTTGGGATTAAATTCTTAAACAATATATTCCAAAGTATATATTAGCACTTGTAGAGGCGTTAATGTTAAAACTTTTAGAGTGGTTGACGCCGGAGCCAAAACTACACAATGAGAAGCAGAACAGCTCTTCTTTATTTTGGCATGAAGCTACGGCTTAAAGCTTATTATTACGGAATAATAAACATAACACATCTCGAGATAGAATATGCAAAGGTAATAGGTATTTGTAACTCTATCCCTATGTTCTATTAACAGGATTATCAAATGAACGCTTAAAGAGGTATCGTCACTCTGTACAAAACAAGGAAAAGGAAAATATAAATAAAAGCAATAAAAAAAAAAAACCTGTTACAAAAGGTTTCTAAATGGCTTATTCAGTAACCAAGCAAATCAGTCTTACTCAGTGACGTAAACAGCTTTAATCACATCAATCACCCCACACATTTAACTTCATCTGTAATATAGAACATCTACATGTACTTTAATATTACAATCTACATGCAATTTATATTTGACCAGCAAGATCTGACCTAGTTATTGTCCAAAAGAGCTCGGAAAGAATTAAATATTAAATTAAGAGTTCCTATAATTGTAGCATCAATCTAAACATAGCTTTGTTTCTAAATTCAATGCAGTTATAAGCAACTAAATCTGCCGCTACATAAGTATTTAGTACAAATCAAGCAATGTAATTGGCATAGGTATCAAGTGAAATCTAGCACAGTAATTGACATAGGTATGAATAATAATTGGCATAGGTATCAAGTGAAATCTAGCACAGTAATTGACATAGGTATCAAGTGAAATCTAGCACAGTAATTGACATAGGTATGAATAATAATTGGCATAGGTATCAAGTGAAAATTAGTATAGTAAGAGATAAAATGAAAAACAACAAAGTAAATTACTTAAGTATCAATTAAAACCTAGCACAGTACCTGAAATAGGTATCAACTAAAAAGTAACAAAGTGACTGACATCGGTATCAAGTGAAAACAGCTCAAGCACAAGTCATTGACATGGATATGAATGGTACCGCATTAGTCAACGATAGCGTTACAGAGACTGTTTAACATTCTGACGCTCTTGTTAAAGAAAGCTACATTAAAAATATTGTACTACGAAAATGTAGGATAAGTTTTTAAACAGATTCGTTTCGTTTCTCAAATGACTTGTCAAAATTGACATTTTTTTTTTTAAAACCTTCACAGCGCTACTTTGCAGAGAGGACATTTGAGACAAGAACGATAAACACTGAATTGGGGGTTCAAGGATCAAATGTTAATGACAGAGGGACTTCAAAAAAAAAGCAAAAACCGGTTTCCACAAAATAACCCTAATCCAAACTCTGTGTATGGCTTGCATTTAGGACGAGAAAAGCTTTTGCAGATTTTGAGATCAATAAGTCAATGGTCAAAATGACCGTGAAATAAAGAATGTTTTTCCGCAAAGCAATTATATAGAGCACATTAATTTGGGCAGGTGAACAATTAATTAGATTTATGGGGACCAGCGCGAGTTAAATCACCATAATGAACGGATTGTTAATGGTTGTGTCGCGGGAGTAAACGATTCTTGATTAAACATTCGTTTATTTAACCGTCAGACAGACTGGAAGGAATAGGGTTAACTTTCGATCTTGTGTCGGCATTGTCAGATTTGAAATTTTCCAGGATTAGTTATTTGGGAATCTAAAGTTCACGCAGACTACAATTTTGCACCTAGTTAAAAAAGGCGGGATATATATTTAATCCGGATTGGTTACGCTAAATAAGGGGCGTGATTCCCACACGAAAATTCTTGGTTTTAATATGTCCCATCACAAAATTTTTAGTCAGTCTACGCTTTTCTGCAAGAGAAAGCAAATGTAGGAGACTCCGAGGTTGAATTTAAAAGAAATTCACTCGTAAAATAATTATCCAAGAGATCGGATGTCTGGAAAGTCCACGGACACGATTTCGGCGGTAGAAGCGAGCGAGGCTTGAAAGCACAAGGTATTTTGCGCCAGTCTCATGTAATTCGCTGATGTCAATATAACGATTTGTTTGATTTATTTGCTTATATTTGCATGAATTTATTTGTTTAAATTCGTAGATCAATTTTCTTGATATGAATACAATTGTTATAGGAAAATATGTATCTAAGAATTTCATGCCTTACTTTAGTTGATGAGTTACGAGAATCCGTGTGAATTCACCGACCTTAGATGATTTTACGTATGATAAAGACCTGAGTGCGTAATGACTGAAATTAACGTTGTTAAACCATGAAGTGAGATTTCATATAGGCTAAAGACTTGAATGTGTGTATTCGCTAGAATTAACGTAGTTAAGCCATGTAATGAATTTCATTCATTCATTTGTGTAATTGAGACGAGAACAGAACTGTTACGTCTCGGGTGATGATAATGTGAGTCAGGTTGAAATAGCCGTTAGGAAGTACATTAGTCTTATGAAACTAGGTTTGTTTATGGTCTGCCACGTTTAGCTTGACCAGATAGCCTTTGGTATCTGTTTGAATTCCGATAGAACTATATCTGACATAACGATATGTGAGTAATGATCTATTCCCAGTAGGATATCTGACAGAAGATTTCGGTTGCTTCTTTGTTTAATTTTGGAAGGTGAAATAGCTCCACGGGACGTATCCACGTACCTAACTATCGAAGTATCTACGTATCACGTACTTACATATCCACCTACCCACACAAAGTTCAAGGGCCGAAAGAGGCGATACTATAGAGAGTTTGGAGAAGTGATAAGAAAAGTGGAAAGGACCAAGAATAACAGCCACAGTGAATTTGGAATGAACCGGATATAATCATATTATGAAGTTGTACAAGGCAATGACTTCGATTGTTCACTCGATTCTATGATGAACTAATTCTATCATTTAAAACAGATCGGCTATTTATATAAGTATATTTGTGTTTTGAAATTCGGTGAATGATTTATTTCAAAAAGAAGCGTATCTTCCTAATGTAATGCATTGTCACGGTTGTTTATGTAATTGATTAAATTGTTTTTATTTTCCATGTACGGGGGTTCGTGTCATTCTGTTTTATATATCAGCTCAGATCTCTATCTTTTCCTCCTATAAGTTTCAGCCTTTATACTAATATTTTACTCGATCCGATCACCCTCTAGATAACGATAACCAAACTTCCACTACAACCCACCCCCAACAAAGTGGGGCTACAGAATTTTATATATATATATATATATATATATATATATATATATATATATATATATATATATATATATATATAATATATATATATATATATATATATATATAAATTATAAGAATAAACAACACCAACACTTAGAATGATTATAAGTATTATGCACACCATAATTTTTTAATAATTTTTTATTATATAATTTGAGTTCTGATAAAATAGTGAACATTCGTCAATAATATATCAAGATATTACATATATGTATTTTATTCAAATGTGTATTATACAAAATAAAAATATTAATAAAACTGATGATCTCTATGTATTCATAAAAGTATATATATATATATATATATATATATATATATATATATATATATATATATATATATATATATATATATATATATATATATCGTTTACTACAAGCTTGTTGTTGTTATTACATTAATGCAAAATTCATTGTTTAAAATGGAGTGTGACTAAAACGTGTTTTATTAAGTTGTTCCAGACTTTCAGTATGCGTTGATCATTCATTTTACACATGGTTTCTAAGTATAAACAACACCACAGTATATGTAACAAGAACGCCAGTATCTGCATGCCGAGTCCACAATCAAAGCATTGCTGTAAACACGTGACCTTGACCCCAATGTCAGAAGGCTGTAGGAGCATGTTATCCATCGATTTAACTTTATATAGGTCCATTGGCTGTATAGCCAATCCATCAAAGCGATTAGAAATTATAAAGCAAATGAAAAACGTTTAATCAAAACCTTATTTCAAATTTTAAATAAGACCGTTACCTTGACCCCTAGTCAAAAGAATATGTAAGCGTGTCTCAAACTGAACTGTTTCAACCTCGTACTAATTCATCCCAGGTATAAAAAAAAAAATCCATCAAGTGGTTCAGGATATATACGCGAATGAAAAAAGTCAGAACAACAAAAAAATCCCCAAATTATGACCACAACGTCTCTATGACTGACTGTGCCATCATATTCCCAAGTGGAAAGTACTAGAGCCTGTAATAATATTGAATTTTAGTTTATGCCAGGCCATGAATTACTGGATTTTCCAAATGAAATAATTTTGATAATTCCCTAGAATGAAAAACGATAAATATTTTCACTGCCGCGTCGGAAACATTATAACTAAAAAAAAAAACTGAGATAATTTTAGTTGCTTAAGTTGTCGAGTAATAAATATGGCGCCTATCATGCCGACAAGCCAAGTTCATTATCCAATAATGTGCATACATTTTTTTTCAGTCTTTTTATGTGCTGTTTTACCTTGAATTCGGTGTTATAATTGTGTTAGTACTGATCAGTTCTGTGCGAATATATGCAAAACACAGCAGCATATAAATGTTAAACCGCTGACATTATCGCCGTAGACACAGTAACATATCTGATATCAATATGTTATGCGTATTGATATCCAATAGATTTGGGCATAAAATAAAAAAAGAACATTTGCTTTCTCCGAGGGCATAATAGATATATGCCATCTCGTGGTTGAAAAATTCTAGTATTTTCTCTTGCGAAATCGCCACTGGTTAAAATATCAAGTTTTTCCCTTACTCGGTAAAATATATCAGCTATTCAATCGTTTCAAGCATAATATAATCTTTATCTTTGCTTCATAATGGTTCATCACAATTACGAAGAAAATCCTTCAAATGGAAAAGATTATAAGCGAACAGGCAACGCAAATTTTATATGACCGACCTTGACCCCATGATCATAGGGGTGAGTGAACGTGTTGTAGAGTAAACGTAGTTAGCTTCGTCTGTGTGTGTGTGTGTGTGTGTGTGTGTGTAATTTGGATTTGTAACGTAGCTTTAACAATGTTTCGGTCATATCGCTACAATGTCTGCAGTGTGACGGTTTATAGTGATGTATAGCACTGGGGCATCATGCCGCAGACATGCAGCATCATGTTCCACCCAGTCACATTATCCTGACACCAGGCCGACCAGTCCTAACACTAATCTCTTAATGCTGAGCATCAAGCGAGGCAGCTGCTAGCACCATTTTTATCAGTCCTCGATATGAGTAGGCCGGGGTTCGAACCCGCGACCTCCAGCATCCGAGGAGGACGCTCAAACCACTAGGCCACAGGAGCGGTCACTTATCTTCGTAATCTTTCGTGCCAAATATGATGAGAATCTATCAGGAGGTTAAATATAAGCAAGTGATAAAACGTTATGACTCGAACATTGATCATAAGGTAAAAGGAACGAGAGAATATATCATACAATTAATTGTTTTAGCTTCACAATCATTCTTGGTAAATTGGTTGAGAATCTATAGAGAGTTTTAGGAAATATATGCAAATAAAAACCTTTAACAAAGACCATAACACGCTGTTGACAACGCTGGATGAAAATGACTGTTATGGTTCACTTCCTAACAGCATGGGCTTGAAAATAAATCTTGCAAAATACTAGTCTTACAGAGCAGCCACACTCCCGAAATTTTTAATTTTTTTTAAAACTCTATATATGCTCGCTTTGAGCAATTATGCAACCATGTTTGAAGCATTAATAATTCGCTGATTACAATTCTAGGGCTCATGACAACGATAAAAATAATTGAAAACAGTATGTTCTGTCCCTTTACAAAAAAGAAATCCTTTAATATGGTGTCGATCTGTGAAATAGATACCTGGAATTTTGCAACATCTATGTCATGTATCTTGCCTTAAACTAGTTTGTGTCTGGTTCCTTCGCATGTACGCAGTCTACAAACAACAGCACCAGCAAAACCTGTCAGTCGAAAAAGTCTTCCTGTCTGCTCACATTATTATGCTGATTTAGCATAACGAGTATTCACCCTGTTGCAAAAAATAGACACGAACTAACTGTATTAGGGTGAGAAGTTTTCATATATATCATAGTTAGTAACATAATGTAAGCCCGCCCACCCACCTATAGTAAGAACGCGTCTACCGACTGGTTTTCAAATCCTGTCTTTTAAGCTGCGTTTCCTATTGACTGGATCAATATAAAGAAGGATTATAAATATGCGATCTTGAGCAACTGGTGAATACATTGCATGCAACGCTGAATTCGAAGATAAGTGGGATTTAAAACAAATTTTGAGCATCAAGATGATCCTTGCTTATGGCTCAAGTATGGTTTTCTTCTCCATATTCATGGCAATAATTGCAGATCCTCAAGGTAACACGGATAAGTGAAACTAATGTTAAATATCAAAGGACAGTATCTTTCATAATGTGAATAGATTAAGGTGTTAATTGAATATTTAATTTCCATTTTTTTGTTAGTTTTTATTTAAAATTCATTATATGAATGGATAAGTATATTTTGTACTTGACCTTGTCCAAAATCATCTTCACTGTTTTCCTGACGAAAGACACTGATATTGTTTTTATTTATGTAAAAAAATAATACAAGCTACTATTTCCATATTAGCGTGAGTTAAATATTAGGATCATTATCAATAGAAGTAAACATATTTATTAGGATATGGGTCATGGTTGTTGGAATACCCCACAAAATACCTAGCCTACCTGATATTTACCAAATTCTGCATTAGTTTTAGTAACAGATTGTTCTAGAGCGGAAGTATCCATAAGTCATAGTATTGTAACGAGGAAACCCCTTGGACTTCAAATTTTCGTTTCATTATATACTACTTCGTTTCGTTAAAGTTTGTATTGTGATTTTAAATGCTTGGCGGGCTTTGTAGTGCCATCTATCGTCTTAGTTTTGGGTCACGTGATTCCGCCTGGGTATATATACGAGCCAACTGTGGCTGCTATGGTGGTGTGTTAGGAAGCGGTATAGTGTGAAGACGTCCCCTGTAGAGAAGCAGTATAACCACCCCGCCAGAACAAGCACACTTGGTCGTATTACGTTGGACAGGAGAGGGCCGGGCCAGGGAATCAGAAAAGATTAGGGACAAGGTCTTTCTTCCACCAACAGCCCGGCGCTACAAGGCTAGTCCAAGCAACGCAGAGGTCTTGCGGTAATACAGATTTTTGACTGAGGATAATTCTTCTCTCTTCATTTCGCACTGTCGTCTCTCTGTCGATCACGATCGCATAACGACTGCGACCAAGTCTGCGACCGAGACTGCGACAAGTCTGCGACCTGTCGGCGATCCTGCGACAAGTCTGCAACCCAGACGGCGACCAGAAGAAGACCCAGTCGGCGACAAGTCTGCGACCTAGTCGGCGACTGCGACCAAGTCTGCGACCGAGACTGCGACAAGTCTGCGACCAGTCGGCGACCCTGCGACCGAGACTGCGACCAGTCTGCGACTGCGACCAAGTCTGTGCCCAATCTGCGACCCTGCGACAAGTCGGCGACTGCGACCAGTCGGCGACCCTGCGACAAGTCTGCGACCTAGTCGGCGACTGAGACCAAGTCGGCGACATACAAGAAGCCAGGAATAAGATGGTATCCCGCTGAGGTAGAAATCTGTCACAGTCTGGAGTGCCAGTCCTTAGACAGATTCAGCGGGGTATCACTCCAACTATAAGACCTATCCTAAAGAACCCGAGATAGCGAGACTCGGGGCAGTGTAGCAGAGGGAGTGCTCCGCTACAGTATTTCCAGCCAATGAAAATGTTAACTTTGATATAGGTCAAGTAGATGACTCTGTAATCTTGTGTATTCATTCGTCTGTAATATCTTGAAGCAGAATCAGTCTTATTGTTGTGTTCAGTATTTGATTAGGCTAGAATTATAATCTGATTAAAATCAGATCTCCGCTGTTATACATGAACATCCTACAGCAACCGCTCGGTGGTCATGTTCTGGTGATATGTTATTACCATAATCGCAAATTTTATCAACCAATCAGAAGTCTAATCCTCACGTTTTGAAAAGAGCACTGGATGAAGAGCATCAAATGTGTTCCGAACGGTTTGATTCACTTTCAGATTTTTGAAAGCTGCATTTCCATTGGCTAATTCAAAGGTCACCAGAACATGACGCTTAAATCGTTCGTCATCAGATCTTCATGTAGGACAGCGGAAATCTGATTTTAATCAGATTGGCTAGAATTATTTATTCATATCATCATTCTCGACAATTACAAAGTGCACAGTAATATCCTTGGGCAGAAACATTAATTTGGAATAATAGTGAATGCAAACAAGAATAACTTGGATTATATTGTGATTTATCAAAATAATGTTGGCACATCATCACACTTCAAACCATTGGTACTTTAGTACATTCAAGACTACAAGCACATCAACACCTTCAGTGTTGGATCTTACTTGGAATACCATTGGAATTTAATTACAACTTTTATTCATTAAGACTGGTAACAGAACCTTTAGGCTATTTTGGGATTTAATTCTCATTACTGTAACTTTTTAAATTTTCACAACATATTCTAGGAAAATAAATTATTTGTTGAATTTTATAAAACTTCTTGGTTTTCGTTCGTTTATATTACTTATTTTAAGACCATTGAGTCGTAATTCAGGATATTTATGTTTTTGAGTACATGTAAGGAAATATTTCACGATTGAAGTGGAAACATTGTATTGTCATTATTGACGAAGCCTCCAGTGAAACTGTAAAATGTTTAAACTTCTCAAGCGAAATGCTTCCTAATAAAACGTATATTTTCTTTATACATTTTAAAGTACAAACCGTTGATTTGCATGATTTTTTTTTTCTCCATCCTGTGCCACTGACTAAGGGTTATTGGTTGTTGTTGTAGGGTTTAATGCCATTTTTCAGAACAAGATAGACTTTACATGGCGGCCAGCATAAATGTTGGAGGAAGAACCTTGTTGAACCCCGGAAAGAACCACCGACCCACGAGAAGCTACTGGCAAGCTTTCTCACATACCCACATTGGCCGAGCCCGAGACTCGAACCCACGCAGAGGTCAGCGCTTTAGACCACTCGGGGCCCCTAAGGGTTATTGGTAATCTGAATTGTCCTAATGGGTGGGTGTGGTATATAGAGGATCTCAAATGGATAATCATTTAATATTAAATCATTACCCATTTGAGATTCTTTTTTATCACAGTTTTTATTTCAGTGGAAATTATTTAGTTAGAAAGAATGAATAATTTTGTTCATTCTGACAGACCTTTCATTTGTTGTGCATAAAATATAGTCCCGAACAAAGTTGAACTAGTAAAAGTAGATTGTACTTTTTTTCACAAACTATAAATCAAAGAAAAAGCTTCCATCCGAATAAACAGAATATTTTATTACGACTATATCATTTTTCAAAACAGAATGATCAATGTGATGTGATGCGATATTGTTTGATACGGTGCACAGTAGGCCTAGAGTACATGTTTACCCTAAAATGTCACTTTTAGAACTAAACATTACATTGTTGCGATTTTCGTGTGATCTAGGATTACTTGATGCAGAAATTCCCATATTTACTGTAATGCATTTGTGACCGGATACTTGCAGTGTTTGATTTGGAACAATACACTGTACAGAAGACGTAAAAAAAAGATTTCTTTGAGTCTGATTTTCATCCCATATATACTGCGTAAATTTGCTGTGGTTGGATGAACTTCTGTCAGTTGGGAGACCCATTCATATCCACATTCTTCTGTGAACGGAGGTGAGTTTATTTACTTCGTTAAGTTAACATTTAAACCACGCTTGTGCTTTTCTACAATGGATTGTACCGTGTGTCGAACAGGCCACGTAAAGGGAAAAAATGTGTACTTGTATTTTCAATTATAGTAAATGTCACACAGGTCATGCGTGCTTCCAACACCGATTATTTCAGTAGCGAGTGTCAATTTTCAGAATTTGATTCTACAGACCTAAACGGCAATTATTCACTTTATCTGGATCCACATGAATCCATATTCTTTTGTAAGATCAATATTTACACACCCCGAGAAGTACAGAAGGCAAAATCAATGTTAAACTAAGTGAACATTGTTGGACGAGATCAACGTAAAGGTATGATCCAGTGAAATCCGGACTGAATGTGATATCACAATGAAAGTTATGCAGATTGATACAGATTTGTACTACTCTGCAGTGTGATGATCATACTCAACGTGCTCTTTTATTCTCACAGTTTAGTACTTAGCCACCATTGTTAAAGACCATCGTGAATGATAATTTTCGTTTGGAAATTTCTTGCGTATACATGACCTGCATGACTTTTACTATTGTAGGGACATTTTTATGTATTTGGGATTATGAGTATTTTGTACATTTTTTAACATTTGAACACTGGACTGGATAAATCAGTTTTAATCGTTGTACAGTGCCTTATAAACCAGGATACAATGAAGCAATTTAATATGTCTGGTGGTCTCTATAGATGGGCAAATATTAGACCAAAGTCTTAGATTTCGTACATTTTGTCTTGGACCCATTCTTAGGTTTCTAAGAAAATGGTTAGAGATTTTAACTCAAAATTCATTACGGGTGGTTCAAGACTGATCATAAACTATTTTATTTGCAAACAGCATGTGCAGAAAGAGTTCATGTTAAAATTCTTCAGGCTGTATTCAAAATTTATTTCTTGTCACGAAATGGATAACTCATAAGTGTCAGTGTCATTTCATTTTCATTACATACAGACTCCATTTGCTGTGCACTGCATCAAGTCTGTGAACAAAAAGGTATCGAATTGTTTTTAAGTACTTCTTTCACACACCCATTGCTAAATGGTGCATGATACTTAATTGAAAGCAACAGGACATCACAATTACCAAAATTGTTAGCTATTTCTTCAGGGTACCACCTCCACCCACCTATACTGAAATGTGCATTGCCAAATGGGCTATTGGAAATACAAATTGGACTATTGGAAATACGAATTGGCTTAAGGGGGGTGGGTGAGTCTGTCATTGCCAGATATCGCGTATAGTACGTAATAAGTGACACGTTATACATCATTACATTAAAGATACTGTCATTTATAAAGCTTCAGGGACAATCTGTTTTGCGGAAAATGTGTTTATAGTAACTAAAATAGGCAATTTTATTTTGCATTTTACGCGCTATAGATCCCGGCATTGAGATAGTATTGAGCTATCGTGTTGTAATTATCTTGTAGCATGAAGACTGAGAAAGATGAAACGAGCGTTACATTTTTCAGATACACTGGGGCTCGCGTACAATGTACGTGATCATCACAATGTCCTATAATAGGAGCTGCCATTTTGGTATTCTTTCCATCAACCTGGTCCCGTGACTGACAGACATTTTACACGCATATATGTAACCCCACGGCTATCAAACTTTCCGTATTGAAAGTGCAGTTGTTATCGGTACTGTAAAGAGCTAATTGAATTCAAAATGTTCTTGAAATACATACTATAAAATGACTTATTTGTTTAGTTTGCGTTGTTTTATCTATTCTTTCACTGTATGTAGTTCTGTAAATACTAATCCGCCTAAGTATATATTTTCGGTATAGTCGGACCCTCGTTCGTAATACCCGTCCAACGAAACTAAAATATACTTGCCATTAGCTACTTTTCCTAAAAACACATCGTTCAGTTCTGCTGGATGTTACGATTGTCACTAATCGTGAATGTTGACTTGGTATAGCGCAAAGTGCTTAGTGGTTATGAATATGACATGTACACATGTATATATCCAGGTTTTCTACAATGGATTCTAGTGTATCGAATAGGCCAAGTACAGGGAAAGAGTTGACACTATTTAGTACAATAAATTGTATAGATATTTGTGATTTAATGGCACTTCTCAGTATCTGTGATTAACAATTATGTATGTTTTATGTGGGACATTAAAACACTTGGTAAATTAGTTTCTTTTATCGTTCATAGTGTAAAAGACAATCCTTGCTTTAGAAAACCGGAGGCAGTTTAAAGCAACTGTTGGTCTTCATAAAGGGGAAATATTAATACAAGGTCTTATATTTTGTACATTTTGCCTTGAACCAAGCACTCGGATACCTAGTAAGTGGTTAAAGATAAAACTCGAGATTTATTAATTAATAACATATAGAAAACTGAATTACCAGTTGTGGTAAAATAGATGAAAACTTTGTATAGAAAGAAACGTTAGCAGAGTATGAAAATATTTAGACTTCATTTCGGGATCATCGTAATGTTTGGGACTAAAAATTATAATTATTATTAATATCAAACTACATTGAGAAGTGTTATTGTCTTCACCATAAACTGCTTATGGCAAATACAGGCCTTCCTACCTATTTTTAGGAACTCCTGCAAAGCTTGTTCAGGACTGACTAGAATCTATTTTATGTGCACAGAGCATGTGTATAAACACAGCTCGTGTTAATTTTCAAGTTTTATACAAAATTCACTTCTCCTTGGCACTAAATGTGTTATACAAAATTCACTTCTCCTTGGCACTAAATGTGTTATTCATAGCTCACAGTGGCATTTAAGTATCTCTACATACAAACTCCATACACTGTACACTCTATCAAAGTCTGACAAGAAGATGCAGCATTTTTTATTATCAGTTATCCTTTCACACACTCACTGCTGAATGTTGCAGGATACTTTATTGAAAGGCTTGGGACATTACTATTGCCGTACTTTTAAGCCATTTCTCAAGAAAGTACTATCCTCACCTACCTGTACTGAGTCTATGCACTATCAAAGCCCTTAACGACTTCATTACTACATGGATAAAAAGTTTCAAAGTTTACAAGCATTGTAAGATGACGACCTTTCACAGTTTAGCTTGTGGAAATAATGCTTCAAAACGCGTTTTGTGAAATTAATGACTGTTACAAGAAAATGAAAAAAAAAATTATATTTTTGTTAACACCTTTTGTTCGCTTATTTATGCAGTGAACATTACTGGGGTAGAGGTATTGGTGAATAATCTCCTCAAACAAGAGATGTGCATGATTATGAGGTTGCTTGTGTAGATTTTGGTTATTTCCTTTGTTAATTTCTGCATTTAAAGGTGAATTTTAGGGACATGGCAAGCTTGCAGGCTCTTTAGATAACAGATACTGCACTCAAATTTCGGTTGTCACTTAATTTAGATTTGTAATCGATACTCAACAATTTCTGATTTTTCCGTCGTTTTTAAACAAGATTAGGACTGTACTGAGTCACAATCGCAACTTGAACCAATTATCACTATATTATCCAAGCGTTTATCCGTCTTGTGCCTTTTGTCGTAGAGGTACTGCATGGGTGAAATAACATCAAATAACAGATAATATTAGTTCAGTCATTAATAATTTTGCAAGATTCATTTAAACACTAATTGTAAAAGTTAATCACTGAAGCCTGCATTTTGGGATTTGGAGTTCGTTTTCAGGCATTAACTTGGTAGCGCCCCCTTATTGATAAAATACGTCTATAATTTAGTGTATAGTCTGGACACATTTTAAGCTATGTTGAGAGAGGTTATTTTTTTCTCCCATTTATATACTGCAGTATCTCAGTATGCAATATACAATAAATAGATGCATTATCTTGTGAAAGATTTGAATTAAAAACTTTCAAGGTTATAGGATGCTGGAGGTCGCGGGTTCGAACCACGACCGAGTCATATTAGAGACTTATAAAATGGTGTTGCAGCTGCCTCTCTTTATTAGATTAGTGTTAGGACTGGTCGGCCCGGTGTCAGGATAATGGGACTTAGTTGGGCATGATGTCTCAGTGTTACACATCACTACAAACTGCCACACTGAAGACATCGTTGCAATATTATTAAAATTTTAACGCTACGTTAAAAATCTAAATTACACACACATACACACACACAAATATATATGTAGCAGTTTCCAAGACTGTTACATGTATGGTCATGAAGCGGGAGCGCTATTGCCTTGTCAAAATTAAGCATTCAAGCGAAGAAATATATTACTAACTAGAAACAGTTTTTGTATTCATGAATCAAAACCTGGGTAGCATTTCGTCAAGAGATCTCTTAACGTGATAGCTTTGTTTCCATAAATTAAATCGAAATGGTTGCCTCTGTGACATATTAACTCTCTTTAGAGAGATATAAAAACCATCTCGGATGGACCATCATCACGAACAATCCCACGGCAAACTGATGACCATTTGCGACAAAAAGGTTGCTCTTTTCGGGAAACAGATTGCCGTTTGCGACAAAAAGGTTGCCCTTTTCGGCAAACAGAAGCGCATCAGGCCAATTTCTAATGCACCATGTCCTCTCTCTCCTTTGATACTTTCGATTTCATTCACAATCATAGAATTATTGTAGAGTGATTAAGCAACGGATTTGTACCTTTTTCATGGTTATTAATGATAATTATGTTTAAGAACTATAATTATCACTAATGCAAATGAAGGAAAACATTTTTCGCACAGAAAAATAAACTTAACTCATTTTCCTGAACATTTGGGTACCTGCTAAATATTGTCTTTTATTTTGTGGACCCTTTGAGTTCCCAGCTTTCGGTAATTTCGTTTGGCCTGAAAGCAAGTCGATACCATCCATTACAGGTCACCGATTTAACTTCACGTGTAAGCTCCACATATATTAAACAGACTCGTGCATTCAATACATGTCACCAGTCACATGAAAATCCCCAAACATGATACTCCAGACTTTGGGACAACAACAAAATGACTTCGCCCTTTTATGGAGTCGAGAAGGAAATTTCGATGTAATTAGTTGCCAGTGAGAACTATATTCTGAACTCCTTTTGTTCACATGGAACAATATGGATGAAAGGAAACAAATCACAACTGTAACAATCTCGTAACAAGTTCTGCACTCGACAGAGGCAAATCTACAAACACGTCCAACCAATATGTATTCCCACAGCTGCTTCTGAGATTATTTCACCTGACGAAAATGGTCGACTGATGTTCCATCGGATTGGGACAGGAGCGCAGTGCTAAATATCCAACATGTGACCGCAGCTGCAGAGAAATACAAGTAAAATAGAACTGCATCTTGGGGAAATGTCATTAATATTCATTCGAAGTTCGGTGTCAGATTATGTAGGTTGCATGAAATAAACAAGTACCTGCGCCGAGATTGGCTTCGGATAACTGGCATATTGGAGGACGTTAATTGTCCTGCCTCGGCATTGTACACTGAGCTAGCAGCTGAGTGGTAATATTCTGAACAGCCGTTGTTCCACTAAGGAAACTGTTGTCTTACACGCTCCTCTGTTGAAAGCTTCGAGTAGTATGCTGTAATGGAAGAATGTCTGTCAGTAAGTTCCTACTGTGTGCAGGACGTGTATTCCTTATATGTATAAATCTAGTTAAGCTTAGCAATATGTTCTTCAGCCGCAGTCCGATGGACCTTCATACTGTATCTAGTACCGTAAAAGTTCAGATATTTGGATACTCTCCACTGAGATCGAGTTTTCTTGTGCAGTCCCCAGTCCGGCGTCCCCCTAGTCATTGCATATTTGGGAATGTCAGATCGCGGTCTCTGTGAACCAGTACTACTTAGAGTTCCATAGATCGGTGATACTGATATGCCCTGTTTGCAGTTAGAGGAGCGTCATTAGTGTGATGAAGGATGAACATGATAATTTTTTATCCGCTACATCGTTTCCACAAAACATTCTTTATAGTAAAACTGATTTTGAGCATCAAAGAGATTCGAGAAGTAGCCATTTACCACGGTTGGTTGCCTTTTATGAATTGTTCTGATTTCTTGAAACGCATCAACCAGCTGTTACATGAAGACACTGCCAAGGTACTGGAGGTGTGCAGCCTGCTTGTCACGGAGGACTGTGAGCTTTCTGACCAGAGTCAATTAGCCTTTGACAAAACCCATGTAATTTTATGTGCTGTACCACCAGTTCATGAACAAGATGGCAACGGCAATCGGGCATTCTCAGATATAGGGGAGTAAACAATGACACATACAATAACACTCGACGAGATCATATTTGACTGCGATAGGAAGTGGACTCCATCGCACGTTTACGGGGAGCACTTGGTGATTGCTAAGATGTAGATGAGCAAGAATAAAACTTAAAACGTACTTAATTTAGGAGAAGTACAGTAACAAAAGTATGTGATTTAGACGCTAAATTAATGAACAATGACAATATTCAAGCCATTATTCGCACAGTCCTCGCAAGAATTAGAGGTCATCTTTCGCTGTTAGTGCCGCCAACATTCCTGATTAAGACCCCTGACTGATCGCAGTAATTATTTTGATTTAATATACCAAGATGCACATACATGCGATTCAGCATTCAACATAAACTTTACTGTTGGAATAATGAGAGAAAATTCGAGACCCCTTTGCATTTGGGTGGTGTGATCGTTACGATCAAAGGTGCAAGTAAGCCGATACGGTCCGGTACGCGGTACCGTTAAGATTTATTACCCGTACGGCCACACCGGAAAGACTGGGGTAGTCTGTACCGTATCGGTAAGAGGTAAAATCTACTTGCACCATTGGTTACGTTGTAGCGCCATGTTGATCTTGTTATCTTCAAACTTATGTAACCTATTAAAATCTTGCATCATTTTATGTTTATTGTATCAAATAATAAGCAATTCGAACTCCTTTTTTGTACGGTTCTTTATTATTTAATGCTGTAAGTTCTAGAAATAATAATAATAAATTGTATAATTCAACTGATTCTGAAGTCAACCCGTGTGAAAGGTTGTTAGATGTAATTTTTTACGTTACATTTTTACTACGAAGAACCCAGGCTGTCATTACAATGAAAATTATCCCTTGGGCTCTTCGTGAAATTAATTGTTTGACTTTCAGTTGAATATCTAATCCACTGGAGCAAAATATTTATTGCAGTTGTCGGACCTGGCAATATTCTAACAAAAGATGCCGCGAACCAGTCATATTTCTGAGCTTCAGATTTTGTCGTCTACACACGTATATAACCATCTAACATTTCATTTTCAAACTTGTTTAAATATCAGGGTGATTCATTTGTGCTCATTTGGAGAATTCTAATTACTCTTAGCTAATAATTTCAAAATGATATGGGTTTTTTTCTTTATTAAACATGTTGAGACTCTATGGTCTTAAACTAACATTAAGAAGCAAAATCAATGTTTGGTTAATTTCTCTCATTTATAAGTGAAAATTTAAGCGGAACTTACAATATTGTGAATTAATCAAAATAATCCTAAGCGTTCTATCACAAGTCAAAAAGAATAGTGTCCTAAATGAATTACATGTCTTGAATATGATGTACCGTTAGGCTTGAATGTTCTGAAGTACCAATAGCTCTGATGTACCAAAATGGCATTGTCCAGAACTCCTTTTGAATGAATTCAGAATAATCCCAAAATAGTACTTAATCAAAGCAATCATATGGGCACTTGGTAATTCGAGTAAATAATGTAAATAAATATTTCCTCTCAAATTAAATCTAAGCACAACACTAAATACCGAAAATAAACCAGAGCAGTCATAAAAATGGGAATGAATAATTGTTCACTTTCTCCTTAACAATTCCCCGCGACTTGTCGCAATACGCCCCACATCACTTATGTTGCAACACAACCAACCTGACTTGATATCAAATGGAAAATTACTCCAAACAGGTTTGTTATATAGAATGCAAACCCAAATAAACCACTTATTTATAGCTCATTATCTTAAAATTTAATCTACACTCACGGACAAAAAATACCTGTATATTTTTCTTTAAAATGTATAGTTACAATTTATAATCATGGACAAAATTTAGACACACAATTTAGATGTATATAACAAATATGAAGATATTGCTTATTTTGGAATATTTAAGTTGTTCGTATCGTAATTTCGAATGGAATCCAGTAGTTCTTGCTGTAAATGGAACATAATTGAAAATTGGGTGGAGCTTTGAACTATTTAATTTACTTGGTAAAAAGAAATCAGGTATTTCCCATATATCAAACTATATGTACGGTTGACGGAGAGTGATCGTATTAAACATATATGTTCATGAGGAAAAGCAGATTACACAGAATGTTTCAGATGCTATATGAACTCTCAGCCTGGGTGACTTGACCTGAGAGTGGGAAGGAATCAAAAGTAAGACAAAAGGGGCAGATTCCTGCGATTATTTACATTTCTATTTCAGAGGAAGCCAAGGTAATTCAAGACCGACTTTCCAGTATAGCGGCTGCGCTAGAAACCATGAACAACTGGTTAGGGATTTTGCTGACGGCAGAATGGACTTCAAGCATTAATAACCAGTGGTTTCCAAAAGCTCAACAACACCTTGGCTGAAATCAAGAAATTTCTTAACTGCACACAATGTATGTCCATAGAAAATTTATTTATTTATGTTTTTAACTACTTATTATATATTATTTTTAATTATTTATTTATATATTTTATGTATTTGTATATTTGTGCATGTATTTATTTATGCATTTATATATTTATTTATGTATTTAAGCATTTATATATTTATTTATATATTTATGCATTTACTGATTTATGCATTTATGTAAGTGTTGATTCGTGTATTTATGTATTTATTTCAGTGAAATGTCCCGACGGCTATCTATACGAAACGAAATTTTGACCATTTTGTTATCGATTGGAATCAAACCGATGCAAATCCTGGTCAAGTGCCAGACAAATCTGTCAAAACGAAGGAGGAGACCTCATGATCCCCGACGTGAATACATATCAGTTCTTCCGAAATCTAGCTAAAACAAGCAAGGGTACGTAACTTAGTATGAATAGTTTTCGCTGTTAATATTTATTTCCCCAGAATAAATTGTCCTCAGTCTTTTTTGTAATGTTTTGTATTGCATTACCTCTAATACTGTGATGGAAGAAAACTTATCTGCGTAATTTATATGCATCATATTTTAGGTCAACCAACCGAACTAACAATAAAAGAAATTTATGCAGTGGACACAAGGTTTACATAAAACCATCTATATACAGACGCTGGCAGAAGTGATATTTTACATAAAATCTATATGCAGACGCCGACAGAAGTGATATTTTACATAAAAACATCTATATGCAGACGCTGATAGAAGTGACATAGTACATAACAACATCTATATGCAGACGCTGATAGAAGTGACATAGTACATAAAAACATCTATATGCAGACGCCGACAGAAGTGATATCTTATGTAAAAACATCTATATGCAGACGCCGACAGAGTGATATCTTACGTAAAAACATCTATTTGCAGACTCCGACAGAAGTGATATCTTATGTAAAAACACCTATATGCAGACTCTGACAGAAGTGATATCTTACATATAAACATCTGTATGCAGACGATGAGCTGAATGATATTTAAATATTAAATAATGACGTTTCTCTGAATGACACACTGAGAAAATGTGTCAAAATACGTATGCTTATGTAAGTAATATAAGCTACAAATGATAGATGGTTAGATATGTCAAAATACTAGTATTTATATGATTAGCATAAACATTAAAAGACAGGGTGGGCAGATTTGCAGAAATTCGCATGCTTATATAATTCACAAAAGACTTAAAGGACAATGTGAGCAGATGTATACAACAATATATTTTAAAATTACTAATATCCCATCTCTTCATATAGCTTATCATTTATCTATAACGTTTGGATAGTTTTGCTGTGTTTTCCAGGCAAACTAGCTTTATAATTTTTGCCTTAGCCTTGTGCTGATTTTTGATAAAGGTTTATTGAAAAGAATAATTTCAAGATGGCGGTCAATCGTTTTAGGTTAGTTAGTATTGACATTTATAGACAAGACTGCATAATAACGACTAAAAGGTGCAAATCAAAGTTTGCGTTTAAAGGCACGATAGTATGATAGGATATGGTGTAAATGAAATGGTAAGTGTAAAGACACGATAGTATGATAGTATGTGGTGTAAATGAAATGGTAAGTGTAAAGGCTCGATAGTATGATAGTATGTGGTGTAAATGAAATGGTAAGTGTAAAGGCTCGATATTATAGTAATGACTATAGTGTGAAAGCTAAATGGTACGTTTAAAGGCACGATAGTATAATAGTATGTGGAGTAAATTAAATGGTAGTTGTAAAAGGATCGATAGGATAATAATGATCATACTGTGCAAATTAAATGGTACGTTTAAAGGCACGATAGTCTAATACTGACTATAGGGTGCAATTGAGATGGCACGTTTAAAGGCACGATATGATAATAATAACTATATTGTGCAAATTAAATGGTACGTTTAAAGGCACGATAGTTGTTGTTGTTGTTGTTGTTGTAGGGTTTAACACCATTTTCCAGCACAAGATAGGCTAGACATGGCGGCAATTATAACTGGTGGAGGAAGTACCCTCGAAAACCCCGGGAAGAACCACCGACCCACGAGAAGCTACTGACAGGCTTTCTCACGCACCCACGTTGGCCGAGCCTGAGAATCGAAGCCACGCAGACGGAGGTGTGATGGCAGTGATTTGTAACGGTGAGCGCTTTAGACCACTCGGCCACTCGGGGCCCCAAAGGCACGATAGTATAATACTGACTATAGGGTGCAAATGAAATGGTTTGTGCAAGAAAAATTACGTTTATGAAGCCAGACTTCCAAAAATGCACATCAGATATACAGTATTATCACAAGATACATTTATATGGTTATAATACACGACTTCTACGCATTATGGACTATTACTACCAACACTATGGTGATAACGATGTATACCCCTAGTAGTGACAATTCTATTCCTAGTGCAGCTGCTGCTACTTACCACTGCTAATTCTATTTTTAAAATAATCATCATTTGATACTACTTCTGCTACTCCTGGTGTTACTGCTGCTATCATCACCGCTTTAAACATTATTACTCATATTAATGTTTATTATTATTATTATTATTATTATTATTATTATTATTATTGCAACTACTTTTGTCACTTCTACCATAATAACCATCATTAACTAATGCTATTCTAATACTACTATTGGGGGGCCCCGAGTGTCCGAGTGGTCTAAAGCGCTCACCGTTACGGATCACTGCCATCTCACCTCTGTCTGCGTGGGTTCGAGTCTAGGATTCGGCGAATGTGGATATGTGAGAAAGCTTGCCAGTAGCTTCTCGTTGGTCGGTGGTTCTTTCCGAGGATTTCCCGGTTTCTTCCTCCACCGTTAATACTGGCCGCCATGTATAGCCTATCGTGTGCTGAAAAATGGCGTTAAGCCCCACAACAACAACAACAACAACAACACTGCTATTGGGGACCCGTGTGGCCGAGTAATCTAAAGCGCATGCTTTTATCGGCTACTATTATCTCAGCTCTGTGAGTCTTGGGCTCGGCCACTGTGTGTATGGGACGGTGGTTCTAACCGTGGTTTTCCCAGGTTCTTCCTCCACAAGTTATACTGGCCGCCACTACAGCCTTGTAAGCGCTGAAAACTGGCGTTAAACCTAAAACTACTGCTATTACAACCACACAACCACTTACTAAACCTACGACCATTGCTCGAAATACCACAACTAAAGAACAGATTTGGAAATAATACCATAGCAACTGAATAATAACAGTAAACATTGACGTGGAAATGGAGTACTTGCCAAAGAGTTAATCAATTGCATACAATTGGGACTTGTTCTTAACGTTTCCTCGTCTTTTCAGGAAAGTGCAAACATTTCTGGATTGGAGGTTATACCAGCACTCCTGGATCTAATTACGTTACAGTGAATGGCTGTTTCCATTCCCATCACTTTTCTCTTCTGGTCACCTGGCCATCCTGACGGTCTAGGAGGAGATAGTTGTCTCGAGATGAGGAGTTACTTTACTAACTACCTGATGAATGACTACCATTGCAACGCCGTACAGGGCTTTATTTGTCAGATATTTCCATAAGCAACTTTTGTCAATTTTTAATTGCATAAGAATATTGTTCAATAAAGAGAAAGTTCTAAGCTTTATTTTTGATAAATAGTTTATTTTCTGTTCGCACCAAACCCAATTCTTATTGCCCCTGCACCGAAAATCCTAGATCAATACAGTTTGGAAATTCTTTGGAATTGTCACTGTATTGTGCTTCAATATAAAATATCCGCCCACTATCAGACAATTTAGTCGCTGTTAAAAATTCTTGATCGTTCTTATTTTCTTTTTTGGAATTCAATTAGCCGTATGTATCTCCTACGTGTCATTTACATCCACACACAGGTAAAGGGGTGCTAAATGGGCTTACCTGCAAAACAACTTGACACAGTTAAGTTCAATTGCATATGATAATTGATAGATACAAGAGACGGATTCTGTAAAATTACAAACTGATGATACAGCATAATAGAACTGCAACAATATATTGAGCATGATAAAACAATTATTTAGTAAATTATCAATAAACCTCTTGATAAAATTGTATTTGTCATATAGATCATCATCTAAAGAAATCCCCCCCCATCTCTCTCTCTCTCTCTCTCTCTCTCTCTCTCTCTCTCTCTCTCTCTCTCTCTTTGTCCATCATAGTCTGCATACTACTTTTAACATGTGTACATATGCACAGACTCGCGTAAGTTTTTTAGACCATGCTGTTATCTGGTTAGCCATGAGGCACTCTTGTACGCGCATGTTGAAAATCTTTGATGGGGATAAATCATAGGGAAGGCTTTTATCTAGCTAAGTACCAATAATCTATAAAGATTCAAAAGACACAGTACCTCACTACCAAGTAATATACAGATAGAGGATAAATACCAGTCTGGAAGAATAGTACCGACCGATACAGTAAAATACCAATCCACACAATTAGATCAATATACCGTTGCACCTCTAAATCTGACTTGACGACTTTCCAACGTTGATTTATACCTACAAAGCTTCCTGGATTGCTTCTGATTTATAGCAATCATCCCTGTCATTAGCCTTGCCATCGAGGGGTAATCTCAGAATACTAAAACCATTGTGACACAGCACCCCAATTATATCCTTAAACTTAACAATATAGGGGACGCACTACATGACTCATTTATGAACAGTTGACCTTGCATATAGGCATGACTACATAATCCTGTAATGGTTATGATCTCAATGTCTGTATATGACCATGCCGACAGCGAGGATATCAGTCATAAAAATGGGTAATCTTAACAGTTGGGGATAATTATCGTCATATTTGCTCCTTTCATGTCGCAAAAACAAATAAAATGCATAAAAATGACAGCAGTGAAGTGGTGATGGAGGGCGAAATAGGGCATATGAGGCCATATAGGGAAATATACCCTGGGGTGATATAGGGACAAGATTTATAGGGACAATGGGAATTAGCATTACAAGACCCTCTGGGGCGACATACGGTCAAGATTTATAGCGGGTGGCGGGTAAGTTCAGCTAGTTCATAAGCTATACGAATAATAACGCTTGGCGGGGTGGGTAAACAAAGAAACAAACAAACAAAATAAACAAAGACACACACATATGGCAAAGTGATTAAATCTTTTCGAGGAAATGAAGTGGCCCAGAAAAGGGTTTTGGGGTTTTTCTATTTTCTCCACTTTTTCCACCATCTCCTCACTTTCTCTATCATTCATTTCTTCTTGTTCTTTTCATTCTCTGGTATCCAGTCAGGATGTCCCACGGATCTAAACGTTTCCTGCACCTTGATCCAGTTTTGATTCAGTCTGTCAAAGTCCTCTTTTTTCTTTCTGTTTTCTTTTTTCTTTCTCTCCTTAGCCCAGGTGTCTTTTATCTTCTTCACTTCCTCTTCCAGCACCTTTCTAATAATTTCTTCTGCTTTCTTTAATTGGTCTAAACACCACTGAATAGGTGTCTTTGATATGTCAACAGGGACCTGATTATTCAGCAAAGACACTTGTCCTCTCCCAAATCAATGCCATACAAATACATAAGTTAATCAATAAAACGACTCAAACCATGGAATGTACGTCTTTGATATGTCGGCTCTGTACCTGATTATTCAGCAAAGGCGTCTGTCCCGTCCAGAAAATAAATAGCCGTAAGCTAAATTAAAACACCACCTAAATCAAACTCTCAACAAAAAAATTCTTATGCCTCTATCACCCCTTTCTTCTTTCGCCTCTGCTTTCTACCAAATAACCTGCTAACCGACTCATCCTGTAACCCAATCATACTATATATTCTCAACCAAAAGATGACAGTCAACCCAATAGAATTAGGGAGTCCAAACACCAGGACCATCAGGGCCCGCCACACAAGGCGACTACGTAATCAGGTTAGAGAAGTACAATAGGGTCCCAAATAGACAAATTAAGGTGGTCAAAAGTCTAATGACCATCAGGCCCTGCTGCACAAGGCGGCAAAAACTAATCTACTCAAAAGTAATCGGTCCCAAATAATCACAGGTCAAACACCCCATGACTGATTGACCCCAAAATAAAGCAAAACAGTAAGACCCCAAAACAATATCTCATATAAGGTGATCTAAGCCCAGGACCATTAAGGCCAGTCACACAAGGTGGCAAAATTACTGATATCAAACTGACTGTCATCCAAGGTTTCTACTTAACACTTAATCCCTCATTATAACTTTAAATAAGAAAACAGCACAGAGTTTCTATTCAAAATTCTTAGTCCGTGCAATATGACCAACTTTAGACCAATACCCTGGAAACAACGGACACCACCCTGCGGCTTGGCCTCCCCGCCCCCTTCCTAGCCTGCACCACACTTTTCCTCGACCGGACACCAACAAGAGTGCAATGCGCGCACCAATTCCAACCTCACTATCAACTAAAAACGTGAGTGAGTGATGGTACAACTCCCACTCACCCTATACTAGAGCTGGACTGTAAAACGTGAGTGTGCGCTGGGACTATCCCCACTCATGAAAGCCTAACATTCAGGTAGCTTGGAACTTATTGTTCTGCTGCCTGACGGCTAATTAACAGCATTCATTGAGTGCATTAACGCCTTGGGAATGTGGCACTGATTCCATTCCTCAAGGAATTCCTCAAGACTGACGACCGCTGTGATTTATATACTTGAAGCACGGACGTGAAGGAAAACATCCCTTGTACTAACTTCACATATTATATAATATCCATATAGAAGGGAAGGGAAGAAAAGAACCCCAATATATACTATCCACACAGAAGGGAAGAAATAACCCATTATATACCATCCACACCAATATCTACTATCCACACAGAATGGAAGACAAAAACCCATTATATACTATCAACACAGAAGGGAAGGGAAGAAAATAGCCCTATATCTACTATCCACACAGAAGGGAAGGGAAGAAAATAACCCATTATATAACTATCCACATAGGTACGCGCGCACAGCAACACACATACAAATAAACACACAAACGTACGCTCACGCATACAAACAAGCAAATACACACACACATCAGTAAATGAGCCAGTCTTTATAATTACACTACTTCACATTCACACAAATTGGCAACTTGATCAGTTTCTCTTTTCTAGAGATTTTGATAGCCATGAGAAGGGCTGTCTTTCTTTCGAACTTCAGATGCACCTGGTTAATGGTGACACCTCCCATGTCTGGCCCCACACACGCATCGTCGGCTCCAAACATTGGTCCAGTTGATCGTAGCTGATGGGATCGGCCTAATCATCCCAATTCTTATTTTGAGGGATAGTGAAGATCTGTTGTTGTTGTTGTTGTTGCTCCCTCTGTCTTCTGTGCCACACTCGGAAATGATCTGGCCTCCTTGCCTCCTGTGGACTCTGTACTGGTTGTTGTGGCTGTGACTGTGGTTGACGTTGCTGTGGTGGTGCTGCTATTGGCTGTGGAGGTGTCCTTACCTCAGGCGTGACCTCACACAAAGGCCTAAGGATGAGGTGAGGCAGGATCATTTGTTTCTTCTATTCATTCTCTTTCTTCTTTTCCTCTTCCTCCTCTTCAATTCTAGCTGCTTCTGCTATGGCCTCCATAGCCAGCTCGTCTAGTATGCGCCTGGCATACTCCAGGTGCATCTGAAGTTCCAGAAACTTACTGATTCTGCTCATTCTTCGTCGTTGACGAATCGACGATAGGTAGCCAGACTGACTTGACTTGACTATTGAATTAACGTCGCATTCGCCCATCCGGGCATGCGCGACGGTTTATTGATTGCACAGCAGACTGCTTAATTGTTCGTGAGGGAAGGAATCAGAGCCACTTCCCCCACGCATTTCTGCACTCAGAGAGTGCTGTTCAGTTGTAGCTAGGTTGTGGTACTAATTATACCTTAACAACCTGTAATGTTGGCCTTCATGAGTGGGAATAGACCCAACACACACTCATGTTTTCAAGTCTGTATCCACTGGGCAGAGTAAATGAGTGTGAATTGACGCATCACACACTCAATAAGAACGTTGTAATTACTGACTTTCAGTAAGGTTAGGATTTGTGCGTGCGCCGCACGCTGTTGAATTTGGAGGTGGCAAGGAGGAAAAGGAGGTCCTGTTGGCGCCGATCCACAGATTGGTGCTTAGTTCTTCCAGGGTATTGTGGCCTATATAGTTGGCATCTTGCACAGTTTTGGATGATATCCTCTGTGCTGTTTTAGATTTTGTTGGGTTAGAGAGGTATGCTTTTGATGACAGCCATATGCTATGTTTGCCACCTTGTGTGGCTGGCCCTGATGGTCCTGGGCGTTAGACCACCTTATATGTTGTTGAATTATGGGTTCTTAATGTTTCTTAGTGTTAGGTGTTCGTTTGCCGCTTTGTGCTGCTGGTCCTGATGGTCTTTGATGTTTTGACTACCTTAAAAGAGGTAGTTTAGGGTCATAATTTTCTCTAATTATTTTTGATCTTGCCACCTTGTGCGGCGGGGCCTGATGGTCTTGGGCTTTTTCGACCACCACACCACACCCACAAAGGTTGCATTTTATAGATCTTGCATAGAAGAACTGGGTGAAGGAGTGGTCACTGTGGTAGCTGAGGTTGTTTTGAAGGGCATAATGGTCACTTCTTTTTATGTCTTGCGAAGCGTCGACCCAACAATCAAAACTGGGAGGATATCCTTTCCAACGTACTTTAACTTCTTTGACACGTCATTTTCCCACTTTTCAGTTTCTTCGTTCTAGACTGCATTCGATGTCGTACACTTCATCTTCCTTTTTGGTCACGCGTTGTAATTCGGGCAAGTAAAACATTCCTTTTGACACTTCCCTGTTCATATCTTCCAATTTATAGATGGCAGGATGACGGCCACGCACTCGTCCAGTGACACGAAACAGTTTGGTGGTCTAGGTGGGTAAGTAACCTTTGTTGAAAGTGCGTTTGGTTTTGACAATGCGCACCCAATCTTCAGCTGCCTACACGCCACCTTTCTTGGGGACAGTCACAGTCGGTGACGTACCAAACAGACTCTCAAAGACGGTCACTTCGTTGTCGGGAGTCACTTCTTGGGGAACACACCCGATTCTCCGATGATAAAATTGGTTGTACGCTTCGACCAGGTGCGGTAAGACGTCGATGTACATGAGAGTGTGTTGATGCGTAAAATATTTCCACATGCGTTCTTTCAAGGTGCGTTGAAAACGTTCCACGATGCTGGCCTTGGTTTAGGGATTATTGGTAGTGAAAAAAATGAATGTCTCGTTTCTTCAATTCTTTTTGTAAAACTTGGTTCAGAAATTCGGTGCCTTTGTCGGTTTGCCATTGAAGAGGGTGACGACCACTTTGTTTCAACACCAGTTTGAGGGCTCGCACTAACTCAGTGCTCGATTTGGAAGTCAATGGCATGACCCAGGCAAATTTGAAAAAGACTTTGATAACACAAAACAAATATTTGTAGCCACGATTGTAGGTGGCCAAATGAGAGATATCGGCTAAATCCGCTTGCCATTGATGGCCGATGCCCTCGACTTTTGAAAAATTTTCGTCGAATGGGTTTGTGTAAGGTGTACGTGGTTTGTTCTTGTAATCTTGTAATTACAACAATTTAGGTAAACAGACACTCTTCAGTCTAGTTTTTGCAGCACGATACAATTTCTGAACTCCTCCATAACCAGCAGGAAGGGATGGATCGTAGTAAATGCTGGCTAACACCTTCTTCACCTTTTTAATAAGTCCACCCTTCACTGATAGATGGGAAAAGGGGTGGTTTAGAAACGGCTTTACGTGTCCGATGTGCCACGGGTAATGGTGATGGTGGTGGTAGTAATGGGATGGCTATGATCTTCTTTTCTTTTTGAGTGCTGGTTTCCCTTCTTTCTTTTGACTTCTGTCGCAGGAGGATGGGACATCATCTTTTTAACCCAAGCTTTAAGTTCGTCTCGTTGGGGTGTAGGGGAAGGGGTCAACAAGGACGCTGCAATCTTACTAGGGATGGGAGCTCCTGACGGTGTTTGAAATACTTCTCGTACTTCGTCTTTCTCAGGCATCCGTGGGGCTACGTCTGTCTTGACCGCTGGGGTGGTGGTGGTGGTGGACTTTTCATCAGGTTCTTAATATCTTTCAGAGTTGGTAGAGCTGTTTCGTCTAAAGCTATCTGGTGAAAGAGTTGAAGTCGTTCCAACACTTGTCCGTACCGTTGCGATTTTTCCGTTTCTGACATATCGCTGCGATCCATCAACTATTGCAATTCGTGTTGTAACTGAGACATTTCGGTCAAATAAGGTTTGGAAGGTAAATGCGGGATCCGTTATTCTTGCTTACGATTGTATTCCATCCATCGTTTATAAGGTACTAAAGCCAGTTTTCGTCGTTCCATCTGATTTCAGCGGTCACCTGTGAGATTTTTACTCCAGAGTCCTCCTTTTATCTTCTTTATCGTCTTTGTCTTTGAGCCAATTGCTCAGCAGTTTCCTGCATGAGTGATGCAATGATTGGTGCTAATGTTCCTTTCAGCAAGAGTGCTAATAGCTGGTGCGCAAATCCTCCACGTTGTACCAACATCTTTTTACTTTGTCGAACTGGTATTTTCTTTTGGACCATTTGATGATGAACGTGTGGATGCTTGGGTAGGCATTCTTTCTGATTTGGAGACAAAGGTATCGTTCCTTTCAAGACATTCAGACAACAATCGCACACGGTATCGATGACGTCTTTGGAAGCAGTTTGAATCATTTGTTTTCGCATGGGTGGACGGGCTTTGGACAGGACGGACAACACATCCTAATATTTGGCTAAACGAGTAGGCAGTCCTTTCCTTTTCTTTCCTTTGGCGGTAGTAGAGGGCTGGTTTCTGGAGGGTGACATCTTTGTTTGTTCCCGGACACACACCAAAGATACACTGAAGTCAATGACTTGGCACACGCCCTTTTATCTTTTTGTTGGACTGTCACTTCGTAAAAGATGGGACGACTATTTTTCCTATACAGCTAAGCAATCCTCCCCTTTGGTCGCTCTTTTTCTTTGAACGAGTGTGTCTTTTCATGGGGTGACGTCGATACTTGGCTAAGTGTTTTTTCTCATGACGAGACTGTCCTTTTCTTTTTCCTTTTCCTTTTTGGACAGAAGAACGGCGATGGTAGTGGTCTGCACTTCTTTGAGGGGACATCTTTGGGCGTTCAGGAGCACAAAAACACTAATCCCCATCGTTTCCCCGGGTCTTTTATTATACTGGAATGCTTCGCCACTGATTGTCTTTACGTCGTATAATTTTCATAGCAGGCATTACTTGACGTTGAGAGGTTCGCAACGGACTAAATCGGAACAGTTCTTGCTTGGATAAATACAGTAAACTCTGTAACATGCTCGATCTCTCTTGGTATTTGATTTTGGAGGCAGGTACTTTGTGAGCAGCTGCCAATGCAGCTAAAGAGGAGGATGGTGTCACCGCTGGAGGAGAAGTTCTTGGAGTAACGAGTTTCCAATTTTCATCAAATTAGAAAGACATGTGTCACATCGGGCTTAGAAGGCATCACCAGCAACGGAGAAGTGGAAGAAACTGAGGCTACTGGAGACTTGGTCACCGTCGCTGCAGATCGTTGTTTGCGGTCGTAAGGTTGCGTCCTGGCCGAAGTACCCTCATGCGAGTAGAAGCTGCTTTCTGGGTATTTTTTTTTTTTTTTCTTTTTCTTGGACTGTGGTCTGGTCTTGACACCACTGCTTGTTTTCTTCTGGGTACCTTTGGGCCGGGTAGTGGATTTTTCTTGGGGATGACTTTGGGGGCATTGGATTCCATATTAAGAGGGAGAGAATGATGACACCTCCTAGTGAACTGCTACCTTCAGGTTTCAAAATGATTTGCTTTTTGGTTTGAGTGTCGATGCGAGGATCGGCTAGTTGCCTCAAGGCTACTTTGTTTCTCTTTAAAAAAAAGCGTTTGGTTTGATGTGGAATGTGAACGACGCCTTGCAGCTATCGACGTGCTGTCACCGTAAACCATCTTAAGACTTCTTTGAGAATGGCTTCTAAGACACGAGCACGTATTTGTGGATTTTTTTCGTGACTGATGCCGTACAAGGCACGAATCAATTTGACGGGAAGATGAGACTGAAGGGACGTCATGCTGACGATGTGTGTGTGTGTGTGAGAGAGAGAGAGAGAGAGAGAGAGAGAGAGAGAGAGAGAGAGAGAGAGAGAGAGAGAGAGAGAGAGAGACTCAAAGTGTCCGAGGTTTTTATAGGCTTTCTTCTTGTTGTTAAGTCGACGGGGATATGTACACGACAGGTCTTGGCACCAGTGGTGAAACAGATGGGTACGAAATCGCAAATAATCGGGGGTCGTGGGTTTTAAATCCACGAGTAAATAGGCGTGTGGAGTTTGAGTGGAATTGTCGTACGCATGTGTTAGCCAAGGAGTTCCTAACTGTTTGGCTAACACTTGCACTTGCGATTTATCTCTAGGGCTTTTAAAGAAGACAACGTAATGAGCAGTGATACTGATGGTGTGATGGGCTTTACTTTGCTGAAACAAATTTTGGGTGATGTAAATGACACTAGCATTACGATGATACCCTTTGCGCGTAAACTACAGTTTAATTTCTTCTTCGTCTTCTCCTAACATGTCGTCGAAGATGACCAGATGAGTTTGACTGGGGTCAGACACAATCTCGTCGTCTTCGCCAGGAATGCCTTCCACAAACAGGATGGAATCGTCTTGACTTTCTCGCAGGAGGCTGTACGCCGATTGCCACTCTTTGTAACACCACATGATTCGTTGAGGTGGACGATCGATCAAATGATGCTTATGTTCGATCAAACGTTTAACAAATTCGGTTTTGCCTGAACCGCTACGTCCGATAATTAACATGTTAAAGGGATAGCGAAGATACAACTGGCACGATCTAAGTTTTCGTCGATGACTTTGAAAGTAAAGGAAGAGGGAGCAGAGACAGCAGAGGTAGCCATAGTGCAGGGAATGTCACTTTTGACACGAAGACAGACATGACAATAGTTTTTATACTTTTTTCAGGACACGTTTATTGCAATCTTTAAATGTGAACAACACGAAAGACAAAATTACATAAAAGCCAAATGGGTATGTACGTGGATAAAATACACATGGAAACGATCACAGTGGAATATAAACAAGTCGCTGTACAACATTTTTGGTGACCAAGGTGTGGTGTCCTAGGGTCAGTTTGTAATGTTCTTAGAGTCTATACACTTGGCAAAGTCACACAGAGGTCCTCCCGGAATGGCCTTTCGGGGATGTCGATGACAGTCCTGCACTGAAGGGAGTGGTTTCACTCGGTGACGGGTTCTTCTGGAACTGCAGTTAACACAGGTTTAAAAGTTACTTTTTTCACTGAACGGTTGAATTTACGATCACAAATCTTGGGCATAGTCAGCCATTTCTTTTGTCCAAGCCTCGAAACCCCAACTTTTCCAGTCACGTACATCTTTCCAGTGAGGGTGTAAGTCACAAGCTACACACACACATCGTCGGAAATATCTTCAGTGCCTATAAGTTGACGATTCTTTTTTCTCGTAGAAGTTGATAAGTATCGAGATGAAAGCGCAAGGTTTTTAACAGAATGAGTCTCTCGTATATATGTAAAGGTACCACTCTCATGTTTTGTTTGGTGGTACCTCACAGTACCAATCGTACCTAGCCCACAAGAAATCGGCTGGTAAACGAAATTGCAGAAAGCAAGTCATTAAGACACACACTATTCGTCGACCCCAATTCATTGGATACAATGCTCGTAAAAAGAGTTGGTAATCCACCAATGTCTGAATACTGTCATTTATTTTCTTCCACGGCAATCGTCGTATCACGAATGTTAACGGTCGTGGCATGGTAGAAAGTTTTTATATCCTCTTTGTTATAAGGTAATAAGTGCACTTTTTGGACAGAATCAGTTTTATTTCAGTACGGCACCAAAACTGTTTAGTCACTAACTCACACACCACATGTTGTACGGAAGTTTCCTCTTGAACTAAGATTTGTTGGTGTAAAAGAGCTTGGTAATCCTCTAACTCGTCCTTTGGAATTCGGTGTACTAGGATCACCTTGTAAATAAAATGAGTGGTATCCAAAACTTCATGAATCTCATGTGATTCATAAATGTCTGACCAATGGTGCGCTTTGAAATGAATCAGTACTCTTGTACCATTCAGGTACAAGTGGTTCCAACATCGATGACATAACGAACGCAATTGTTCTTTGCGTTTCACTTGTATTTTGACCAACTCTCGGTAAATGTGTTCTCTTAGCTCCAGACGTAGATTCTGAATGTCCTCTTCTAGACTAGTCATTCACAACAATGTCTTTCTTTTGTTTGAGGTAATAAGTGTACTTTTTGCACAGAACCGATCGTACTCCAGTAGCGAATCCAAATATTTTAGTCACTAGTTCACACACCAGACATCGCAGAGAATTTCTCTCTACAGGCAAAATTTGATAGCGTAGAACATTTTGGTATTGCTCTAACTCTTCCTCTCGAATTCGTTGTAGTATTGCTAACCTTTAAGTAGAAGGATGAGTAGCAACCAAAGTCTTCTGGTCCTCGTCCAGTTGAACAATGTCTGACCACTGGAACGCTTTCACATGAATCAGTCCTCTTATAGCATTCAGGTAGCAGTGGTTCCAACATCGGCGACGTAACGGATGCAATTTTTCTTTGCGTTGAACTTGTATTTTGACAAACTCTCGGTAAATGCGTTCTCTCAACTCCACATGCAAGCCATGAATGTTGTCTTGTAAAGCATCCATCACGAGATTACTAGGGTCCCACTAAAGGTAGGTAGTGACAGTGCGGAGCCAATCGAGCATGTTCCAGGTAAGTGGAATCTTTCTATTCCCTCGGTTGAAGTAACACACCGCAACTGAAGCACATGACTTTATTACCTTCGCCCAAGTAGATAAATCCGGCTCTGGTTAATTCTTCTGGGGTAGGTCCTCCCAGATATTTAGGCCATTTTCCTTGGAAGGCTTGGAGTTGACTTCCAAAGTCGCAGTTTTCAGACAAACGCACAGGGAACGAAAATTCTTCTTTCACAGGTTCATTTCGATGAGGGTACAGTGAAATTCGCAGGAGTTTGCTCAGGGTTGGATGACATCCGTAGGGTGGTAGCCGCATGATTTTGCGTGGAGGATGACGTTGACAATTAAAATCAGTAAAGTGAAAAGGTGAACGATAACGAGTGGCATCGCTTTCGCATCCGACAGGTTTGACACACACAACATCACTTTCCATGGTAGGTGTGGTAGTAGTAGTTATAATAAAAGTCCCATCTTTCTCGCTTGGTGTTGGTAGTCACAATCAACTATCGGTCTTGGACGTTGTCCCTGTTTATACTAGTCGTAATGAAGTCTCGAGCTGGTACATCGTTCCTTTCTTATCCCTAGTTTTGGAAGTCTTCCGTTTTTTCTTCCTGGCAACAGTGCTACCTTCTCCAAGGTACCGTCATACCTGAACCGTAGTGTGATGGGTGGAAAGGCCATAGAAAGGTATGGACAGTGCGAAGACCATCGAGTATGTTCCAGAATAGCTGAGTTTTTATAGATACTTTTATCCATAAGCAACCTGAGATTTCAACTGAAACACCGTACTTCGTATCCCAATCCAATCTCAGGTCCCAAGTAGACAAATCCTGTTCTAGCCAAAACATTCGCAGTAGGTAATCCTTCCTTATCCGTGGGCCATTTTTGAAACGTTTCCAATCGACTGGCACAATTACAATAGTCAGCCAAGAAGACTTATAAAAATTATATGGTTTGAACTTGGAGTTCTCAGCGGGTCTCTCATTCAATTCTTGATGTGTCGAAGTCATCCTTCGTGTCGGTGGCTATCGTCTTGGAACCATTGTTTTCTACCAGCGTCTCCGTAAGGTAAAGTGAAGTGGTTGGGAAGTCGTACACGTGTCTGGTACACGATTTGATAGACTTTTTCAAAGGGCAGACTGACGATTTGGTGTGTGGGTAAACATACAATCTTGTGCGGTTCGTAGGTGGTCACTCTAAAATTTCGATCCTCTCCAGACTGCAACGCTTCTTTCAGCACGCCAAAGTTCACCACTTGACTGGTGCGATAACTGAGAGTCAACCCTTTCACTTTACACTCAGTGTGCACTTCTCCTTGTGGGTCCCGGTATTCCTACCGTAATATTTGGGACCGCCACTAGCAAAACTTAGAATCTTGTCGTTGGGGTGCTCGTCCGTCCAGGCTCCTAAACGGTCTCCTTCTATGTCAGGGTGTCAATGACCCAGGCAATCGATGTAGATGCAGCTGTCCGTGTCAAAATACAACACGATCTCCTAACAGTTAAAAAGCTTCGTACAATTTTAAGCGAGCATGGGCCGTCACGTAAGCCGCAATTTCGTCAGCTTCTACAAAGTCCAGTTCTTCTTCGTAATTGACCAGGATCAAGTCATTACGAAGGACGTCCACGTGTTTCATGCATTTGGTTTTGTTGTGAATCATCTGGAAGTAGTTGGAAGGATCGGACAAATACTCCGTCTTGGGTAAACACGGTCATTGTGCCATTTCACCCCACAAGCAATTCAACATCACTTTAGCAAACGATCCTCTTCCTTCCCTTTTCTCCACGTGGTCTAAATTCATGCCTTCCTGTTCCCAGTATTTCTCTTTGAATTTCTTTTGGTCTTCGGGAATATGGCACAAGGAAAGACAGCCGATGGCTTCTTGTTTCACTTTTAAAAAGGCATCCACAAAATCTGCGAAAATGCCTTTCTGAGTTTCGTTGCCCTTGTGGTACTGTTCTGTCTTGGGAAAGTGGTAAATTTCGTACACTTCTAAAAGTTGGTATCCAAGGTCCAGAGCTTTAAACAATTCTACGCTGACCCACGTTCCCGTCAAGGCGCGTTCTTCCTGGGTGTGCTGGCAAGGTTGGTTTTGGTTACTCGTTTCGGCACAAGTACGGCACATGAGATACTTCAGTTTTCCTTGGCAATGGTGAGGTAAAACAGGATGGGACGATAGACATTGCATTTATTCAGTCCTTCGTATTGTCTAATGTTGTTCAGCTCTATGTGCTCCGTCAGCAGTTGTGGGTGCCCTACGGGAAAGCGACAATATTTGCACACGTAAGGATATAGCAAACACACGTCCAAGTATTTGATTTCTTCTCCTTTCTCCTCGTCGGCTTGGTACAGCAAACAGGTGGCATTCGTCCGTCCGCCGTACAAACTATCCCGCGTGTTCAGAGGGTCCACCAGCTTTCAACTTTCCACGATGGGTTTAAACTCGGGATCGGTTTTCAAACGGTGATCCTACTTGTGTTGCCACATTTCCACGACTTGGTATCCTTGCTGTTCTAACTTCAAGCGTCGCTGACAAGTGGCCTGGTACAAGTCTTCCATGGTACGCTGTAAAAACTGATTTTTGGTGTCACGTTGAGGGTAGCAGATGGGACATCCGTGAAATAGGTACCCGAAATTAGGACTGTGAATGCCGGTCTCTTGCATGCATTCAAAATCAAAAAAGATGAAATTGCCTTTCTTCTGGTCATCTTCTTCCTCTTCATGTTTCTAATGCTATTTTTGAATGAAGTATTCGTGTTCCAAGTCCATAATTTGGAGACAAACTTGACATCGCTTCTTTCCTGAACATACGTGCGCCTTGGCATTATTGGTACGTATCACTTATCCACTTATTAGGGCACAATCTTAGGAGTTTGTCAAGCAGTTTTCTGCTGTGAACCTTGCGTCTTCAAATGTTGTTGGTAACAGATAGTGCTAACAAAAGTACACTGACAAGAAGGGCAATACACTCGTGGTTGTCCTTCGTCAAGACAGGGTTTAGAGGCCAAACATCCCTCACATTTCGATACACAATGCTTGTGTTGCTCTCGAATGTTATAGCCATAGTCACATTTCCCACAGTAATAACTGTATCCCAGGAATGCGTTGAAACTGGTAATGGCATCGAAATGTTCATCATGATGATAGACGTGAATGTATTTTCCGTCTTTGAAATTTTTCCTCGAAACAACAGAGATCCATGCACTTCTTGATGGCGCACTTTCAAGGTGTAGCGTGGAGCTAAGCCGTCTTGCAATTTTTGCATTTCAGGAATGCCACAGGGTGTGTCTTTAGGAGTTCCGCTTCCCTTCGTAGTTTGGTTCAGTTGGATTTTCGAATGTTCTCCCAGTCTCTTTTCCATTCTACCGTGTCGTTCGTGTCGGCATACGTTCGTCCCACTACGATTGCACTGGCGAAACACATTTGGTCTTGAGGGTTGTTAATTTGGACGAGGCTACGCTTGATACTGCCAAAGTCGTCCACCAATAACACCTTTCTGCGTTGTCCGGTCCTTTGGGGAAGAGAAACGTGGGCCATGTTCAGTGTCGCTTTTCCATCGGTGATGTCAAACGTGTCGTTGGATTGCTGTACGTGTTGAATCTTGTCCATGACTTTGGAAGGTGCCAGTTCTGATGGTCTGCTAAGCTCGATCCAAACGGGAGACTGCAGACTGCCGTGATCAATGGAAAGTGTCAAGCGATCGTCTTCTTTGGCTTGACATTGTCGTTTCAGTGTGGTTAAAAAAGAATCCCAAACATCGTTGAATTATTCTGCATTCTCCATTGGTACGTCGGACTTGAAATCTTTAAACTTCACCATGTACGTGTAAGCTGTAGTTCTAAATGTTCTAGAGGAGCGTTTATCCGTCTCTCGAATGTGGTAGTACTTTTCAGGGTTTAGTGATGGTCAACTTTGGTTTGGTGTGGACTCTCTGGGTCTGGATTCTGGTTCACTCATCTCATCTTCAAAATCGCTGGCATGAATTTGCGCCAAGACTTGAGCTACTGTGCGAGGCGATAGGTCAAGTTTCTGCCTCGTTCTTTCTTCTCCTTTCTCCACGAAATGATACGATCGTTTCATCTTAAGCTGGAAAAGTCAAATGACTACATTTTAAACGCTATGGTCCTTATATATCCATGTAAGGCCAGTGTCTTACCATATAAAGGGCCAGTGCCTTCCCTCCAAGTATTCTTCTCACTCTCAAGCCGACCAGAAAGATGGAAGAGCCAACACAGAACGAACTTCTGATCCAAGCTTTGCGAGGTGTCATACGAAGGTTTTCTTCAGAGAAGACGACCGAGTACTATACTCCTTTCGAGATAAAAGTCAAGATACTTGCTATATCTGTCAGAATAAAGGGCATTGGTCTTGTGTATGTCCACAACGTCAAAAATGCAAGACAGGTGTCAAAAGAGACAAAAGTCAAGATACCTGTTATCACTGTAAAGAGAATGAACATTGGTCTTCATACTGCCATAAGAAACAACTGGAGCAGGAGGCAGACAGGCGTTCCGAACTGGAAGGAGAAGAGGTACCTTCCGCAAAGGAAGAACCCAGACACGTTAAGAAAGAGAAGAAAAGAAGACGAGAAGAGAATGAGGAAGAGGAGGAGGAAAAAATGTGAAAGTGACGAAATTCCAAGAGAGAGAGAGAGAGAGAGAGAGTGAAAAGACACCGAAGAAGTCTATGAACGTTTTAAAGTGTTGTGCTGTGAATTGAATTGTAAAATTTGTACTAGAATAGACCAGAAAGAGAAACGTAAGTGGTTTTGATTTTTTAGAATGATCAGGGCCTACACTCCCTCACTCACACACGTACATCATGGGAGAAAAGGGAATTTTGAGTTTTAATTGATTTTGGCAAAATGAATTCTATCTCTTTTAGAGAGAGGTGGGTGGCCCTGAAAAGGACCGTTGGGTGTATGTTTAAAAAAAACAAAAAACAAACTCAGGAACGGGAAGTAATGCGCTTTCACTGCCTTAACCCTTTGCCACGGCCAAGGCCTACTTCTGGACCTGCTTCTGTTGATGATTTGGTAGACATCACTAGGGTGGGTATCGCAGACGTAGTAGGTGTGTGAACAGGGTTGGGTTGTTTGGCTCGGGAAGGTCTTTTTCACTTGGGTCGTAATAAAGAAGTCTGATACATTTGTTTCAGACTCCTTAACTCTGCAAAAAATGTCTAAGAGTAACGTCACCGTTTGACTTTCGCCGTCCTCCTTTTCTCTTAGACCTTGTCTCTTCTCTGCTTCTTCTTCTTCCTGTCGTTTCCTTATTGCATCTTCTTCTTCTCTCTGTTGCTGTTGAATGAGAAAAGCTTGTTCTGCTTCTTTCTGCTGTTGCAAAAATTTCTCCAATTTTTCTTTCTGTCTCTGTTTAAAATCCTCGATGTGGGATAAGGAAGGAGAAGGTGGCGAAGGTGCTGGGTCCGGAACAAATTCTTGCTAAGAAGAGAGAAAATCCTCTAAATCCCAATTACAATCGACCTCTTCTGGAAGTAGTTCCGTGTTGGTTTTGGTAGCCGCTGCTATGCCATCACTCCTCGTTGGCACCGCCCGGGCACCCCAAATTCATCGTCTTCTTAGTTTCCGTCATGTTCTAACTCTGCCGCATAGGTTCACTGCGCAGAGACGCTAGCGCACCTATATAGGGAATATGACGTCACAGGTAGCTCTCTTCGGATTGGAAGACAGGCTACGCGCTGTGACTCAATTTTGTAACGCGTGTTTGGATTGGTGTAAAAACTCAATCCGTTTGGATCCGCTCTTTCACTTTAAATGACCGCGGTTCGCTTCATTCCCTTCACCTGTTGTAGTCACAAGATGTGGACTAACGTTGAATCCTCTTGTTACGTATCGGCTCGTTTAAAGTAACACAAAGAAAAGAGCGACCACAACAAGCCCTGTAAACCCCAACAAAAATAATTTACCTCCCTAGAAAACACGGTGAAAAGGTAAATATATGAAACAAGACTTACGATTTACGAAGAAGATCCAAAAATTTGTCCTAATATTGTGAAAACACATAAGTCCTGTGACTAAACGGTTCTAAATTGACGTAGTCTGAATCTCAATTCCGTTCCAAGATGGCGGATGATGATGTCAGACGAAGGTTAGACACAAATGTCCAGAATTTTCACTGTGAATCACGATTTGTATTGTTCTGTTCCAATTTAGAAATAATTTCAACAAATGTCTTTGTCCAAAGCCAGTTGTGTAGTTCTCCAGGGAAAATAATTATTATTTAGAAGGTAGACGAAGTAGAACTGTCCTCAATAACAAAACACATGTTATTCTTCATACGTACGAACGAACAACTCTTTTCAGCACAAAAGAATACCTTCTTAAGGTATTGAAAACTCTATATGATGTTATGATGTGACTCTCTAAGATGTTAAAATATGACTCTCCAATATGACTTTAGACTAGTTCGCAGGTACCTGATTATTTCAAAGCAAACTCATACGTCAGTCATGTACAAGCACGAAGAAATCATGCGATTTCGAAATATCGCCAATATAGTATAGAATGTCAACAAGTATTATTAGTAATGACCGTGGTCACAACCAATCATTTACATAGCTATTTCCGACTGTTTACTTGAATCGACAAAAACCGTCATGCAAAAATCGTGCTTACGCGAGTCACATTTACTTTCTAAATAAACACGATGTTTCTAACAAAATATCAGACCCTGCGAACATAATCATCATCATAATAATAATTACATTTAATGATATAAAAATGAAATAAAAATGAAATAAAAAGATTTAGAAAGAATTCAAATTCTAACACACATGTAACTACAGGGTCGTAACAATATATGTTTATTTAAGGACACATGTATTAAAACACAATATGATATTGACCCATAGTATTATCAAGCTTGCATCACGTACCTGAATTTCTTTAGTGAAAGTGTAGGCAATGTAGTTAAGTGAAGTATCTACTGTGTTGAGAATGATGAGGATAGAGACGAGTAACAGTTGCAACTCATTCATGCCAGGGAAGAGTGCTTGGAGAAAGGTTTCCTCAACCCGACTGCCATATAATTATATATGTTGCCATGGACAACGTTATATACATTAGACATTGAAAAATGAATAGAATATGAACTCGATAAACCGCATAAGTAAAGTCTTGTCCAGAACAGGTGATATTGAATATATTATAGCAAACCTGCAAGGTGTATATCATGGTAAACAATGTTTGCAAACAGCTAAATAAATACCTTAAATTACCATGTCTTGCAGAGTTCTGGATTCTCCTCTTCCACCCTCTTTTAAATCATCTACATCTTGTACTCTTTCGGTGTGCCATGAAAATTCCTCTAAGTATTGTACAATTTCGCATGGCATTGGAAGAGCCACTAAGTACTGTACTGTTTCTCTTTGCATTGGAAGAGCCACTAAATATTGTACTGTTTCGCTTCATCTTGGAAGCCTTCCGTGTCATCCCCTGCTAAACCTCTGGTGTTTTCTAAGGGTTTTCTTAAAACTGCTAACTGTCCCTGTGGATTATCAATAAAGTCATCTAACGTCTTAAGTACACTGAACAGCAAAGTTGTAAAATTTAAGATACCATAAGTCAGTTTTCCAAAATCAGTATTATTGTTACAACTCTATTTTCTTAAACTAAGTAACCCAAGTAACACAAAAGAGCAAAAATTAACAAGTTTTATATAATTTTTTCCTAGAATACGAAGTGAAAAATTACAAAGATCATTCAATATTGCGAATCAAATTCTTAATAGTCCTAACAGTTCTATTATAAGTCCAAATGTATGAAATTCCAATTGAATTCAAGTGGTATTCCAACTGAGTTCCAATACTGAATGTGCTGATGTGCCTGTAGTCTATAACGTGATAATGTACCAATGGCCTGGATTGTGGGGATGTGCTAACAGTTTTTTTTAAAAAATGTATTATTCAGAAATGCCCTTAAGTGAATTCAGTATAATTCCAAATTAATGTTTTATTCCAAGTATATTATTCATGAGCATTTCGTATTTCCAGGAAATATTAATTTTGTAGAAATCAATCCATCCAATTTAAAACTGAAAACAACAATAGGAATGATTCTGCTTCGGATGTCAAGGCAATAATGAATTATTCTTATGTAAACAATAGTATACTTACACCTACTTCACCTAGGTCGCAATTACCATTTTCCAGAAATACTCTGCCAACTTAATGTAAATTTTCTTTCTAGAAGTCTCTAAGGTCAGAATCAAGATTGTATCTTTAATTCAAATTCAAGTAAACATGTTTGCTATTAATAATGATCTGAATATTTAATCCATAGTCTTAGAGAAAATTTTAGCCATGTTTTCCGTTGTTTATAAAATAATCGTCACTGATTGTGGACATGGTCAAGTACAAAATACTGACGTACATACCATATATTATAATCATTATGAAAAGTCAATAAACAACACAAATTAAATATTCGTTACATTATCAATTGACACTGAGCTAACTTTAAAAACATGATTATATTAATCATCATACCTAACACTTATCATAAAACATTTCATTCAAATTCGTTACTTGGACACATGTAGTCTCTTGTATATTATGTTGGTTATTTGGATATATGAAGTTCCGTGTATATTATATTGGTTATTTGGACATATAAAGTTCCGTGTATATTATATTGGTTATTTGGACATATGAAGTTCCGTGTATATTATATTGGTTATTTGGACATATGAAGTTCCGTGTATATTATATTGGTTATTTGGACATATGAAGTTCCGTGTATATTATATTGGTTGTTTCGATACATGTAGTCCAGCTTATATTATATTCCAGGTCTGCATAAAGATACATTTTGAATTATTATTTGATCATGCATGCTACGGTTGAGGTCATGTGGCAATCCCTAATATTATTTGATCATGCATGCTACGGTTGAGGTCATGTGGTAATCCCTAGTATTATTTGATCATGCATGCTACGGTTGAGGTCATGTGGTAATCCCTAGTATTATTTGATCATGCATGTTACGGTTGAGGTGATGTGGTAATCCCTAGTATTATTTGATCATGCATGCTACGGTTGAGGTCATGTGGTAATCCCTAGTATTATTTGATCATGCATGCTACGGCTGAGGTGATGTGGTAATCCCTAGTATTATTTGATCATGCATGCTACGGTTGAGGTGATGTGGTAATCCCTAATATTATTTGATCATGCATGCTACGGTTGAGGTGATGTGGTAATCCCTGATTTTATTTGATCATGCATGCTACGGTTGAGGTGATGTGCTAATCCCTAATTTTATTTGATCATGCATGCTACGGTTGAGGTGATGTGCTAACCCCTAATCCTTAAATACTGAGCTCAGTTATGGACCATTAGAAATATTGTCGTACTTTCAAAAATCCATGTACCATCTTGGGGGTGGGGTAGATCCTGCACATGTTGAGATCGAGACATGATAGAGTCCTCTCTCAAAAAAAGATCGAATAATGGGTGTAAACATTTGAACTGTGGCTGGCTAGAATTGACACGTTAGTACAACCTAGAGAGGTAAAAACGAGGATGAAAATGTTAAGGATAGGAAGATCAATTGTTTGTGTTACTCTAAAGTTTTTGCTTGCTATGTGTTTGTCGATTCACCGATCAGGGCCAAATTTCCTTTGTATAAGGGCAGAGACCGTATCTTACAAGTGGCACGAAAAGCAATCAACAAACTGAACGGATACCGTGTGTCAGAAGATTACACTCAACGTATAAGAGATGAGAGGAAATTTCTCATTGAGTTTATGTCGAAAGAAAAGGGATGCATTCACAACAATCAGATATAATAAGCTGATTGTCGTCGGGCACGTTTACATTTATGACTGCGACAGTGAGGCTTGCTCGGTTGGCACGGCACGACGATCACAGCGGAGAAGCTTAGACTGAAAACCATGCATACCATGAATCAACACGCCATACAAGATATGGATGGAGTTGATATAACCAACGGGGAACATGATTAGAGCAAGTCAAGGACACCATATCGTAAATAATGACAATGATTTGTGTAGTATATGCATTTCTTTCTTGTGCCGGAATAATGGACTTAAAATATAAATACAGTGTTGAACTTGCTTCTGATTGCAAGCGTTTCGACATAGCATGTTGTTGCGAGACATAGTGTATGTCGGACGAATAGTTTCATAATTTCTGTGAGGGCTATAAGGCTTTTAGCTTTGAGCGTAAAAAGAAAAATCTTGGTAGGAACACAGGAGGTGTAACCTTATTTGTTATGGCACATCAAATAGAAAGAGGTATAGTGCCAAGAATATGCAGAGATATGCAAGATTGTGTTGTGTTGTGTTGTGTTGTGTTGTGTTGTGTTGCATATTTCTTCAAATTTACCAAATAATATCGGAGAGATGGTTCTTATATTTGTACATATTTCACCGGAGAGATCGCCAGTTTATGATGATCCTATAGAAAATGGAATTTTTATTTATTTATTTATTTATTTATTTATTTATTTATTTATTGAGAAAGGAAAAAGAATAAAATGTATAAATCATGAAACTGCTTTGGTACTTGCGGGAAATTTGAATACTCGTATAAAAGACAGTGACGGCTCCGGTGGCAGAAGTGGTTAGAGCCACCTCGGATGCGGGAGGTCGCGGGTTCGAACCCCAGCCAAGTCATACCAAAGACTAATAAAGATGGTAATTACATCTGCTTCGCTTAGCACACAGTATTAAGAGGTTAGTGTTAGGACTGGTTGGCCTGGTGTCAAGTTAATGTGATTGAGTGGGACATGATGCTACATATCTGCGGCATGATGCCCCAAGTGCTACACATCGCTATAAACTGCCACACTGCAGACTGAAAAATTGTTAAGGCTACGTTATAATTACACACACACACACACACACAACGCAGTGAAACAAAGCAATTTTCGTTTGGCTTTTGTATAAATGTGCACAGTTTTTAATTATACATGTACTTAATGGTAGACTTCTCAACGATAAGGATGGAAACGTAACATATGTTGCAAATAATGGCTTCAGATAGTGGCTTATGGTGGTCTCTACAGAGTTATTTCCCTTTATATCAAACTTTGGATTGATAGAGATGTATTCCACCTTTTCCCGATCAATCAAAGCTTGAAAATTGCTGATAAATGATTGAATTAAAGCAGATCAGATTACAAGAGATTGTGTATATAATGCATATGTCAGTGATGGTGGCTTTGGAAATAACTTTAAGGATGTTGACGACGATAATAAAGGGCAATTTTTCGTTTGAAAGACACATATGGGGAATGTTTTCTCCAACTTTTTGAGCAGAAAATTATTGAACAAGCCCAAGACAAAACCGAATTTCTAAATTTAAATATCACCGATTGTATTATAAAGTTTCGGTCTTTACGTAAGGAAATTTGTGTTGAAATGCAGACACCAAAGTTCCCAGTTTTACAGCAGATGTTACAACCACAAAGGTGGGATCAAGATTGCAATAATGCTAAACAGGAGAAATTTCAAATTTTAAGAATGTATAGATTTACAAACCAAATTATGCATCGAGACGCATACGTTCACAGCAGAAACTCATTTAAAAGATTGTATGAATTGAAAAAGTAATTATATGAAAAGTCAATAAGAGATAAACTTTTTCAATAAAGTTATGGCTAAAAATTCTGGCAAGTGTTAAAGGGAAAATCTTATAACATGGTAAACGTAAGTGTATAAAAAAAAAACAAAGAATGACTGGTTTGAAGGTATCAGCAAATATTTGGAAGATTACATGTCCTGGATATATTTTAAATATGTGATGCTATGGTCAAACCAATCTTATGTTACGGTTCATAAGTATGGGGTATGAAGATTCACCAGAAAGAAAAGCAATCTACACAGATTTTTCTAAAACATATCTAAACGTACCAAATACTGTGAATAATTATGTCAGTCCTGGGGAATGTGGATGATACCCTTCAAGTACAACTTGTGTTCAGATGTATAAAGTACTGGACTAACATTATATGCCGACGAACAAATATCCATTCCAATGTTATATTATTTTAAAGAAACTGGATGATAGCGGCAAAAGCACATGGACCAGTAAAGTTTAAAATGTTTTACTTTCTCATGGTTTCAGTTATGCATGGCTAGCGCATGAAATGGGTGACAGAAACACTTTTATTTTTGTTTAGACAGCGTCTGTTTGATTCCTCATTACAGATACGGTCAAGTAATATAGGCGATTCTGGAAAATATGCTTATTATAGTCAGTACTGATCGTTATTGAAATGACAAATACTTAAACATTAGATATAACTTTCACTTAAGAAAAATATTTTCATCTTTAGATGTTCTTACACATGATTTAATAATTGAACGGGGAAGACACACCAAAAATTGAAAGAGATCAAAGAGTTGCAAACTATGTCTTAAATAAAATTTCAAGTGTATGGACGATGAGTGGAAATTTCTCAAAATAATGCAAAATCATTCCTAGCTGGTTCCATTTATAGACCACCTTCCTCCAAAGAAATTTGGAATGATAGCTTTTTGAAACAAATGGAAAATGTTCTTGCACAGGAGAAAGAAACATATATAGTCAGTGATATAAATAAGGACCTTTTCAGTACTCAAATAAGGAACAACTGGATGGAATTTATTGAATCATTAGGCCAAGCCCAGCTGGTAAATGGGTCCACAAGGGTAACAGAAATATCAAGCACTCTTATTGATAACATTTATACCATCCTACCAGAAAATGTGGCCTGTGTTAATATACCGAATGTTGGTCTTAGTGACCACTGTCCTACTCTTTTGACAAGAAAGGTTAAAAGCAAGAGAAATAAGAAAACTACACACAAAACTATCACGTACAGATCGATCAAAAATTTTAATGAAGAACAATTTCTCAATGACCTATATAAAGTTCCATGGAATTGGATCCACATTTTGGATGACATAGATGAAGCTCTGAGGGTGTGGACTGACTTATATATGGATGTAGTCTCTAAGCATGAACCACTGAAAGTGCATTGAGTAAGGAATGAAATCCAACCTAACTGGCTTACTACTGAAATCCTAGACGCTATGAAAACACGAGACCAATTCAAGGCTATTGGAAACCATGCACAATATAAGTATGGAGAAATAAAATAACAAGTATGATTAAAAATGCTAAAAGAAACTTATTTAATAATAATTATAATAATAATAATAATAATAATAATAATAATGAGGACTTTGTATACCGCCTAATCTTTAGAAGCTCTAAACGCTTTACATTTGACAACTCTTAAAAAGCATATATAATGATATGATTACAAAAATAAAAACAAACACCACGAAATTAGAAAACAGAAAACATGCTGTAAATATTTAAGGCAAGGAAACATTATTAGGTCTTTAAGTCTGTTCTTGCAATTGAAATAGGTGAGTTTTAAGAGCGCAATTGAATGAGATCACTGTGTCTTTGTGTCTAAGTTCAGTGGGCAATTCGTTCCACGTTGCTGGGCCTGGTATGCAAAAGAACGTTGTCCATATGATTTCATTTTCATAGTGGGAATAATGAGAATACGAGTGTCAGAAGAGGAGCGTAAGTATCTTGCTGGTGTGTACACATGGGTGAGGTCAGATAGGTATGTTGGACTGGAGCCCGTCAGTGAAACGTAGCACAGAGAACAAATTTTGTGTTTAATTCTGGATCGTATGGATAGCCAGTGTAGGGTACAGAGCAGGGGGAGGCGTGCTCTGATCATGGTACTCTAAGGATGATCCAAGCAGCTGTATTTTGAACTTTTTGAAGTTTCTGAAGTAGATATTGAGACGAACCAGACAGAATTGAGTTACAATAATCCAGTCTTGAAAGTACTAAGGAACACACAAGTGTTTTAGTGGCATCAACTGAAAGATACTTGCGAATGGAGCTGATTCGTCTCAGCTCAAGATATGCAACCTTGCATATGTTCATGACATGTTGGTGCAACGAGAGAGTACTGTCGAGAGTGACACCGAGGTTTCGTACTGACTGTGTGAATTTAATGTTGGTGTTGCTGATATTTATTGTCTGAGGAAAAGGATGTGAATGAGAAAGTCTTTGTGTTGTAATCAGAATGGCTTCAGTTTTATCATCATTCATCTGCAGCTTGTTACATGTCATCCATAATTTCACATCGGAAATGCACCTCTCTACGCCTTGGATGGTAGCTTCAACTTCAGTTGGGTGGCTAGATTTGTATATTTTGGTGTCATCAGCATACAGTTGGTGAGACACTGGATTATGATCTATGACACTTGTGAGTGGATGAGTGTATAGAATGAAGAGAACAGGTCCAAGAACAGACCCATGTGGAACATCACAATATAGATCAACTGGGCTGGAGTGTTTTCCATTTGCGGACACAATTTGTGTCCTGATGACCAAGTAGGACTTGAACCATAGTAAGGCCGTATCGTGAATGCCAAATACATGCTGGAGACGGTGAAGTAATATATCATGGTTTATTGTGTCAAATGCTGCAGACAAGTCAAGGAGAGTGAGGACTGTAATCTTTCCGCTATCCGAAGCAGAGAAAAGGTCATTAACTACTTTCAGAAGAGTAGTTTCAGTACTGCGGCAAGGGCGATATGCAGACTGTACATTGCTAAAAAGACTGTTTGAATTCAGATGAGATACAAGTTGGGATAGAACAACTTTTTCTAAGATTTTTGACATGAATGGGAGATTAGAAACTGGGCGGTAGTTCTTTAAATCGTTATGGTCGAGTGTTGGTTTCTTCAGCAGAGGCTTTACAGTGGCAGTTTTGAAAAATGATCGGAATTCCCCAGATGAGAGAGAGGTATTAATAACATCAGTTAGTGAAGGCAATATTGGATCTCAGCACTCAAGCAGCAGTGATGTCGGAATCGGATCAAGTTCACATTACTTTGGTGCACTCTTCATCACGACTGTACGTACTAAATCCATAGAGACAGGTTCAAATGCTGCTAACGGTTGCCACTGAAATTCTGTAATCCAACTGTATGGTGACGACGAGTCAATTGAAATTGTGTTGTCAAGCTTATCTCTGACGGTTTGTACTTTGTCACGGAATAAATTTGCAAACAGGTCCGGAAGGTCGGCTAGAGAGAATGTTGTTGGACAATTGGATAATCATTGCTTGAAAACAAAATGAGCAACACAAACTTCATTTGGAAAGTCTTCAATGAACTCACAGTACTCACGGGAGGAACACACTAAGATCAGACAAATAAAATTCACTCGCTTCTGGTAAATGACACCCTAGTCACTGATGACACTGACATTGCAAATGTTTTCAATGATTTTTTTTCACCCACATTGCCACAAAGTTAAAAGAATCAGTGATAGAAAACAACTATAATGAACTGAAAAAGTTCAATCTCTAAGGAGGTATGTTTCTCTATCCCACTAGTATAAAAACTTTGTTAAAAAGCGTCTCAGTGAACTTGATACCAAGAAAGCTACAGGACTTGATCAGATTGGTCCACAACTCATTAAATCTTCTGCCTCTGCTATTATAGACTGCATAACATTCATAAACAATTTAAGAACTGCAACCTCATCTATCCCCAAAATAAGGAAAACTGCAAAAGTAGCTCCTATGTAGGTATAATATTATTTTTAAATGATAAACATATATTAAAATAGGGCAATTCAATATATATATATATATATATATATATATATATATATATATATATATATATATATAAGACATATAGCATTGAAATGGATAATACTATTGTCAAGAAACATCAAACCTGAGAATGTTAAGTTTAATATATCTGATGAATTATTTTAGTGACAGACAATAAATAAGCACACCCACTTGTTCAAGATATGACTTAAGAATTATCACGCTCTTGACCTTTGGCGTCTTCGACACTGATATCTGACTTATAAATAGACGCCTTCTGCAACGCAACATTAAGCATACATATATCTCAAGGGACAACCATGAAGATTCTTTTGGTGGTAGTATTTGTTTGTATAACGACAGGTCAGTATCAAACGATTGATTATTCCTTCTTTTCTGGCAACTAATCTTAAATTCCAATTAGGAAAGATTCAAATACCCTTCTCCATGCATTTTATTTACAACTTAAAAACTTTACTTTTCAATATATCTGTTAAATTCTATGTTTTGTAAATCGCATACAGTGGAACCCACTTTATGGCAAATTAATTAAGTCGAAATCAATAATTTTCAAGCAATCTACCTTTAACATATTAATTTTAAACATAGTATGGCATGTTAATGAAAGATAATTTCAGGACAAGGTGTTACTAAGACGTGAATCACCCAGATAATGCGAAAGGAAAGGGCGAATCGTAAACAACCCTTAAAACAATATTCCTTTTGTTTCGTCATTGCACAAATGGTAACAATTGTATAGTTATGTAAGAAAATCTACTATCTACTCTACATTGAAATAAAAATCATGCACTTATAACCATCTCTCTCTCTCTCTCTCTCTCTCTCTCTCTGAGGCCGCATCCAGACATGAAATAGATAGAGACATTACGGACTTTACATTCTTGTGTTTCTTTACAGTGGCTGGGGAGATGTGTGGCCTGTCACCACATGGATGTACTCACACACACTGCTCTGGTGATAATCTTCAAGCCGGATGCATCAGTCATGAGTGCACATGCATTACAGTCCATTGTAAGTACTACAAAACTCACACGCATTATAGTCCATTGTGAGTGCTTTCAAAACTCACATGCATTACAGGCCATTGTGAGTACTTCAAAACTCACATGCATTACAGCCCATTGTGAGTACTTCAAAACTCATTGTGGGTACTTTAAAACACACACGCATTACAGTCCACTGTAAGTGCTTTCAAAACTCATTGTGGGTACTTTAAAACACACACGCATTACAGTCCACTGTGAGTGCTTTCAAAACTCATTGTGGGTACTTTAAAACACACACGCATAACAGTCCATGGGGAGTAGTATAAAACTCGCAAGCATTACAGTCCATTGTAAATGCTTCAAAGGTCATCTGAAATAATTCAACGTCAACGCCTTGATCCAAGGAATGAATTTTCACGTTGATATATATATATATATATAATAAAAAAATACGCTTATCATGTTGCTAACCCCGAAAAATTTCACATACCTCGCATTGTCGGACGAGAACGGTCTCTCTGTTTGGCATGTAATCATCAAGACCAATATCATGGTTCATTGAGATCTGAAGACTGAAATGAACAGTTTCCATTTAGATCTTATATTTATAGTGGCTGTATTAGGTCCTAATCCACAGGATAAATAGGTACCTTCGTCTGCATGATGGATTCTAGTGAAATAACTCCTTTAAAATTATATACATGTACATCAATACTACTTTATGAGCAGACCAGTTCCAATGTTAAATGGTCCATGTTGTAATTTGGCATTGCTTTGACATGGAAAGGTTCTACTTT
>JAECUM010013482.1:0-10110 GCA_016617855.1 Megalonaias nervosa | reverse complement strand
GTGTGTGTGTGTGTGTGTGTGTGTGTGTGTGTGTGTGTGTGTGTGTGTGAGATAAGTGTGGAGGCTTATAATATTAAGTATATTTTTTTATTGGGAATTGGTGTACTTTTGAAACAATTTTACGTACGTGACCAGTTTAATTTCTTGAAGCTCAGAGTTACCAAAATTATGATTAAAGATATGGAGGCGGGAGATTAATTGAATTGTCATTAGAACAAAAATAATCAATTTTTTTCCTTATTGGGAATAAACATTTTTTTACCCATTAATATCGGGGGGAAAGGCACATGAGATGAGTAATGTATTTTCTTGCAGAAGATTGGCCGTTGGTTCTCGAAACGAAGTAGATTGTGCTCTGTAGATAGAGTATAAGACATTTCAGGTGTAAAGTCTTTTATATAGTCTGCTTCGTATGGTCTAGTGTGTTATTTTGGTATTGTTTGGTATGATATTATTTGATATGGTGTTGGTTGTAATAACTGTATTACAGTCCGTACTAGTATTCTTAAATTCAGTAAGTTACGTTAACTAAAGTTGTTTGTATTGAAACATTATTCAAGATCACGTGTTCAACTTTCTTTAAATATGTATTTTCCTGCTTACATGTTAGAATTCCTCAGATGTATTGGCAGGGTTGTTTCTGCCTATAACCTTTCTGGAATTTGCCTCGTCTTGTTTGAAACCATCTATACCAGATCGTAGAACCATAAATGACCATGGAACTAAATCTGCTTAAGCCTTAATGGAAAACACAGTAAACACAGTGTGACTAGGATTAAAAAAATAGATGGGATCTGACATAAATACACCGTAACAATGAACTTTTTAAACTTAGCTGAATAATATTGAATGTTTTCAAACCATGGAAAGAACAATTTTTAACTTCGTCATGAAGTTTATTTACCGGGTATTTAAATTTGAAATAGTAGAAGTGTATAATTATATTTATTACATGAAGAAACAATAATATCATTCATTGAAACTGCAGTATCTTTTATTTGCTTACACAAATTCAATCCCTATAATATAAAATGCGTTAGCTGTTTGTTTTTTTTGGGGGGGGGGCGGGGTTTGTTGGGTTTTTTTTTTGTTTTTTTTCTTCACATAAATACAATGAGTCCCTGGCATAATGTATTATTTACAATTTTTATACTCATATGCTTCTTGGCAGATGCCTAGTCTGCAGTGTTAGAAAAGATTTGGTCTGCTTGAGTACCATAATGTAGGTCTGAAGAAGTCCAATCACATCACAAATAAGTTCAATGTACAGTTTGGCATGTTTGCTTGAGTACCATCTGTAGGCCTGGGAAAGTCCAATCATATCATACATAATTACCCAGAAGTCCAATGTACAGTTTGGCATGTTGACTATGTACCATAGTGTAGGCCTGGAAAAGTCCAATCATATCACACATAAGTCCAGTGCAGATGTTTGCTTGAGCACCGTAATGTAAGCCTGGAGAAGTCCTATCGTATCACACGTAAGTCTAGTGTACAGCTTGGAATGTTTGCTTGTGTATAGTAAGGTAGGACATAAATCACAGGAGTCTGACGTTTTATCAATAAAGTACGATGAAATCTCTGACAACACGAAATCACCTTATCGGTACCAAAAATTAACACAAGGACTGCAAGCGTGTCTCAGCCCAATCCGTTCCATTCGACTTTGTCACGCGTCTTTTATTAATTAATTGTTAATTTCAGAATGTTTTTAACCCCTAGAACAATACTATAGTCAAAAAATTAAAAAATTTAAAAAAATAACCGCAACAATAAAAGAGTCACCATTTAGTTTCAATCACCGTGAGTGTTGTATAGTTTTCTCTGCAATCAAAATAGCATCGCCATTCCCACCGAAGAAACTTACACCACTAAACACCTGGCATTCATGTACCGTATATATAAATTTTAATTGCCATGATTAAACTTAAACAAGCAATGACAAAAATATACCACGCAGTATATTTGCCCCTAAAGAACTAATTCGGAATAAATATTTTATTTAGTAAACAGTGTCACATGCCTCACGAGTTGACCCTAATGAAATAAGGTGGGAAATAAAATATGGAAAACTAGATTCCACATGTATGGTAACTTGTCACTGCAGATTTGAACTAGTAAGATGAAGCCATCAGCGTTGTAAATTACAACAAGACAGGGCATAGTTTATTTGCCAATCAATTCCTGATGCTTACACACACACATTGTAGAACATGGTTTCTTTGAAATATATGTGAGGGGCAGTCCTTTTCACAAGATAAAATGCAATGAAAAGGATCCATCTTAGCTCTAAGCACATATGTGGAAATTTAAGTTTTCAATATCCTCCCTTCCTTCATTTACATAACAGATACTGCTTAACTGGCAGTATTGTCCCATCAGGCCTATTCTACATCCTATTGCCCGTTGGTTAATACCTTATTATGGTGAAAGTCACATGGTGGAAGTCCCATTAGGCCCATTCTACATCCCATAGCTCACTGGGGAATTCCTTATTATGGTGGAAGTCCCATCACGCATATTCTAAATCCCATAGCTAATTGGGGAATATCTTATTAAGGTGGAAATCTCAACAGGCCTATTCTGGGGGAATAGCTTATTATCGCTTTCAATTTAGAGTCTTAGGCCATTACAACCTGCCACATATCGGGGACAATCTGTTGACATCACTCACCATTCCATTCAGCGATATTAACAGTCAGTAGAGATCACATCAGTCTGCTGATGAAGTCCTTAGCGTAAGGACGAAAGCTTTAGCTTAGCTTTCTCTATTTTTGTGTGTAAGTAATTGAAAATTAAATACATTGTCAAATTTGAACATTATGTTACGTATATGTAATTTAATTGCTAGTTTTAAATTCTTTTTTATTTTATTTTTGTTTTATTACACGTTATAGTAATGATAACTTTATTCATTGGATTTGAGTTTTTTTCTAGAAAATTCAGTTCAGTTCTAGTAAATAATCACTATTGCTACATTATATTTTTAGCTGACCTAGTTCCTGACCTTGGTTCTCAATTGGTAAACTCAGAGTGAAAATCATTGGTCGTAATCGAGGTCATTCTTAGCTTGCGTCAGCTCTGTTGTAAACAAACATTTTTTTTTTTTTTTAATCAATTCATTTCCAGTGTGGGAATCATTGATTCTTAGCTAAGGCTATACTAGCCTACGTCCTAACTGACATATTATTTTACTGCTTTGTCCGGATTAAGTGATCACGTGACCCCATCACGTGGGTCTCAATTACGTTTTAGCTGGGGCTAATACTGAGGTTTTATAGTGAAATAGTCAGTCGTAGTTTACACCTTTAGAGCTCAAGGTGTTTTTAATGTTGATGCCAGTTTGCTTTAAAATTCTTCTATTTTTTGGATTTAATAATTTATATTCCCTGGAAAATATCAGTGCTCATAAAAATTCTTGGACAAAGACATTTATTGGAAATTATTCGGAATTCTAAAGCCGGAATATTATTCTTGATTCATAAAATTCAACAAGGAACTGTTGACACATAACACAAAACAGGATATAGAGGATGTCATCACCTTCCATATTGAACTTCCACTCATATGTCTGTCTGTATCCATGTCAATTCATCTAACCGTCCTCAATTTACTATCATCCATCCATTAATTTATTTCTTTATCTATCTGTGTCTGTCATTCAATTAATATGTACAGATTTATTTTAGTTTATTAAAGCTCAGAACTCTAGACATGTAGAATGGATATAAATCAAACCATATCGTTAAACCCTCAGATAAAGCCATAAACTCCTAAGAATGGTTATACATTAAATTTTTGTTTAGGGTACATGTATCCAGCTGTAATTTAATCTACACACACTTTATAAACTGTTCTTGATAATTATGTTTTAATACTTTGATTTTCTCAATTATTTTATGATTGATTGAAATCATGAGTGAATAGTTACCCCCTCCCAGTTTCTCAGGTTTCCTTGACTTCAATGACCGCTTTGTGTTAGCAGCCTAGTTGTCTGGAGTATGTTACACAACTGGTAAAAACTGCTCACTTGAAAATGAATAAATACACTTTACAGTTCAAAATTTATTTTGTATGAAAATAAAAATGAATTTTCTGTTCCATCAAGAAGAATGTGTGTGTGCGGGGGTGGGGTGAGGGTAGGGGTGGTGGTATTCAATCAAACAAAGCAAGATATGTGATGCTCACACTAGAGTCTGATTTTCATATCAAAGACACCGAGAAAGTTTCCAATGAAAAATAATGTAAATAGGGAAATTTGCGTGGCTTAATTCAGTTGATTTTCAAACGTTTGTTAGACCCATGCAGCTAATTTTAGGGATTAGTGCATTAATAGGGTGAAAGAATTAAGCATATTTCTTCAATTTGTTATCTACATAAAAGTTTCATAATTCATGGTAAATCTGGATAACTGTTCACTTTAATCTCAACAATATTTGTCCATTAATCCGTAAGAGTAGAAGTCGAGGACTCCAACCTTACCCTTGATACCTTCAAATGACCTATCTATATTATTTTATATTCATTTACCTAATCCTGATGAGTAAGTACATAAAAGCATACTTAATACTCCATATTATAATAAATAAAAAAAAACTGATTAAGCAATTAGAGTATTACGTCAGTAAAACAATCCTGTATCACTCAGAACAACTTTGATCTTGATTCACAAGATCCTAACATGACCTACCAGGAAGTGCTGGTACATTCCACCGTGTCCTGGGAACCTCTGTGTGTGTGTGTGTGTGTGGTGTGTGTGTGTGATTTGGATTTTTAACGTAGCTTTAACAATTTTTCAGTCATATCCCTACGATGTCTAGCACTGGGGCACCATGCCGCAGACATGTAGCATGATGTCCCACCCAGTCACATTAGCCTGACACCATACCGACCAGTCCTAACACTAACCTCTTAATGCTGAGCCCCAAGCGAGGCATCTGTTAGTACCATTTTTGCAAGTCTTTAGTATGACTCGGCGGGGGATCGAACCCACGAACTCCTGCATCCGAGGCGGACGCTCTTACCACTAGGCCACCGGAGCGGTCCTGGGAACCTGTTCATAAATACCTAGTTAATTATGTTGACTTTAATCATATTGATCAGAATGTAAGTCATGTACACCTAGCTAAAAACCATTTTGAAGGGACTCAATGCCATATAACCAGAAAGGTAGATGATATTCGCACACTTTCAACAACATTTGCGATAATCCTTGGTTCATTCTACGTACAAATTGTACTAGTAAGTCACGTGATTAAAAGATTGGATGGTGAAGGGGGGGGGCGGAAGAGAAAATGTTTTTTTTTTTATTCGGTTTGTACTAATCGAAACAGTTCCATGCATTAATGTATAAATGTTTGCTGCTTTCCATATTTGATTTTTGTTGCTTACTTCATAAGAACTTGTAGCCACGACCATTTGTTCATGAAGACAAACAAAAATATGTTTAAACATTTAACAAGTATGTTTTTCTACCCCTTAAAAGGTTACTTTTACATCAAAATAAACTAATGCAACTACATACAGAGTGAGCCACGAAATGTTATGTATACAAAATCACTGTAATTCTAAAAAGTTTAAAAAAAGAAAACATTTGATTGGTACATAATATATAAAATGATGATGGGATAGTGATTTTACTATTCTTAATTTCTAAATTGAATATGTATTAAATGATATCGTTATGCATACACACACAGAAACACCACATGCGATGGATGAGAGGACTAAGCACTTGCCTTTAGCGATCATTGCCAACTCACTGTCTGTGTGGGTTCAAGTCTCGAGCCAGTGTGGGTATGTGAAAAAGCTTGAATGTAACTTCCTGTGGGTTCAGAGGTTCGTACTGGCGTTTTCCCAGGTTCTTCCTCCACCAGTAAAACTGGGCGCCATGTATGGCCTATCTTGCGCTGAGAAATGATGTTAAACCCATAACAACGATAACAGCACACACACAACTGTTGTTGCTTCAGATAGTCTGCTTTATGTACATGTGTGTGTGTGTGTGTGTGTGTGTGTGTGTGTGTGTGTGTGTGTTGCCCCTAATTGCAACAAGAATGAATTGTGTGTGCTGTTTCACAATTAACTGTACATGGAACAGGAAGTCATTTTACTGTCAGCACACATGAATTTTTTTTAAATAGAAAATGCTACATAATTAAAGCAGGAAATTCAATTAGTTTAACAATTCACAAATATGAAAACGTGTCTCTCACACCCACACCCATCAACTCATTGATAACCGAACAGCATGGAGTCAATAGGATCACTCTTGTGTGTCTCGTTTTCCTGACTGGACCAGTATAAATTCCCTATAACTCATGAATAACTCTGCTACATGGAGACAGTAGGATCATTCCGTATTCCGTGCTTCTTTGGCTGGACCAGTAAATATCAGTACAGTCAATTAAATATCCACTATGCCGCTTATTGAATATTTCCCATCAAACTTCAGTGTTTCCAGATCAATGGAGCAGCAGAGAGGGTGAACCCTACAACTTTGTAGAGACCATATTTTTGAAAAGAGTTTTTGTCTTAATAATGAAAACTTCTTTAATTGACCAGATTTTTTCACAATCTGGTCACTACGCGTATGTCCTTCACCCTCTCTGCTGCTATAAATTAAACAGCCATATAGATATTATCAATAATGAGTATTGGAGAACCACACTCAGCTAAATTAGCTCGAGAGCGACTAGAGGCAATTAAAAAATATCTACCCGTTCGTGATTCTGTTAAGCAACAACTACAATCGCGTCAGGAATCTCAAGTGGAATTTACAGAAGGTACAGAAAAATTATTTAAACCGATTGTCGAACCAACAAAGAAAATTGTTACAGCAACTGAGGCAACACAACGAGCTCTTGAAACATTACCTGCTGATATTGCTGGTCGTATTCAAGCTGCTCAACCACCACCACAAGCACCACAACCAGCGCCTAAAAGACCAAGAACTAATATAATAGATAAATTTACGCCTGAAGGTATTGCTGCTATCAGGGACCCAACCCAAATATTTGATATTGCCGCGTTTGGATATTATGAAAGAAAAAAATATGTAAAACCAGAACACGTTAAATCATTGAGCTCTGCCAATTGGATCAGAGATGTATATCGCGTCGCTACTAGTACTCCAGAAATCAGATCTAATGAAGATATTGAAAAATTTAATGAATTTGATAATGTCGTACATAGATATATAAAAGAAACTGAACAAGGTAAACGATTATTACCACCACCACAATTTGAATTACCACCACCACAACAATTTGAATTACCATCACCGCAACAACCACTACCACAACTACAACAACCACTACAACAACAAGAGCTACAACAACAACAAAAACGAAAAAAAAGAACAATAAAAGAATCATTTCGTCGTCTTCTAAGATCACCAAAAGTATCACCGAAACCATTTAAACAATCATTTCGTGATTACGCAGAATTACCACCATCACCACAAATCAGATTACCGTCATCACAACAACCAGTTGAAGAGGAAGAAGAAAAAGAATTTCAAGACGCTCCCGGCGCAACTGGAAGTGGTTTAGGAAGTGGTCTTATTACTTGCCCCAATAATGTCCTTGCTGATGTCGATCGATTAGAAATCCTCATCGGAGGAAAACGAGCTGGTAATAATTCCCCAGAAATCATTAATGAAGCAGCTGATATTTGTAAACGATTATTTAGTGGCGGCATCATGGATATTAATGTGTATCGATCCCTCATTAATGAAATCGCCGACGATTATTATAGTGATTAAGTATGTAATTAGTGATAAAAACAGTTAATAATAAAATGATCATACACAATACTCGTGGACCTACCATGGTCAAGGTAATAAACTCTCGATTACCTGTATACAAAACGACCTACGGAGATGGATTAGGTGATGTTATTCAGGGTCCGTTTAGAAGGATAGCCCCAAATGCAATACCGATTGCAAAGCAGCTGGGAATGAAAGCTATTGATGTTGTTCGTGAAAAAGGTATAGGCGCTGTTGGTAATCTCGCTAGCAAAGCATTCTCAGCAATTAAAGATAGACTATCACGATTAATACGCAGACCGACCCGACCTGTGAAATTACCTAGCACTGAAGTGATGCCAGCAATGTAAGTAAAATAATAAATCAGGCAGCTAATCAAAAACTAGCGGAGTTAGCTGATATCCCGATGTCGGAAAAGGAAAAAAATATAACCGCTAGTCTGATAGCAGGAAGTGGTCTTCGAGTTAGACGAAGACGATAATAATAAAGATGTTTAAGCGCATATCTGACCCCGCGTTTGACATGGATGCACCAGTTCTCAAAGATGAGTCTGTGCGCGATTATCAGTATCATTCTTACGACGCACGAATTCCAGATCAGCGTGGACGAATCGAACTACAGGTTCAGGATACAAGTAGATATTTCTTACCCGCTGAAGCATTTATTGAAGTCGAAGGTAGACTTTTTAAAACAGATAACACAGATTATGGAATTGGTGATCGATTTGGTTTTGTGAATAACGGTATTATGGCTTTGTTTGATAGCGCTACGTACATGATTGATGGAAAAAATATTGAATCAATCCAGAAAGATGTTGATGTTGCCACGACAATACTAGGCCTTGCAAGATACAGCGACGATAATTCAAGATCGGCTGATCCATCAATGATGTTTGCAAAGGACACAACTGATCAACCCGAACAGAGGAATGTAACAATGAATGCAGCTGGGGACACAGTTGTATCAATGAATGAAAACTTCAACTTGGGATTTGCATCTCGTAGAGCAATGCTTGGTGATGATGAAAGGTTTTCTTGTGCAATTCCACTGTCACATATATTTGGATTCTGCAGAAATGTTAGAAAGGTTATTTTTGGAGCCAAACACACAGTTGTACTTGTGCGAAAAGGCGATGATAATGATGCAATGTGGCACGCTGTGGGAGAGGGCGCTAATCCTGCTGCTATAGCTGCTGCAACTGCGGCACTTCATGGTAAAGTGATATTAACAAAACTTTCACTGTGGATGCCAGTGATGACTCCCTCGATATCTGAAGAAGATCGGTTACTATCTTTTATGAGTCAAGGCGGTAAATCAACGTTATCATGGTTAACAATGACCACAGATGCTGTTCAGAGTGCAATTGATGGTTTATTTACATGGCAGATAGCTTCTCAGCAAGGTGTTTCTGCACCACGACATATATTTATTGCGTTTCAAAATACTGCACGAATAAACTCGCAAACACAGTCACATGATATTTGACCAACTCGGTGTTTCTGAGGTTTCATTAAGGATAAATGGAGATCAAGAACCATCCGAGGATATATTACTGAATTTTGCAAATAATCATGTAGCACGTGCATATCATCGATTAATGACATTCATGGGTCGTGATCAAAATGTTGATACTGGTTTACAAATATCGCAGCGTGATTTTACAACGCTGTATCTGATTTATTACTTTTCACTAGAACACTTAGATTTAACCAGACAATCAGCAGTTGATATTTATTTTCGAGCTCGTGTGACTCGAGGAGCTATTGTCAATTACAGAGCAATTGCTGTTATACTCGGCGATAAATCGATGTTACTCGAAGGTGTTGGTGGACGAATGAGAGTTATTGATGCTCCAGTAGAAAACATGTAATTAGATCGTTCATAATATTAATAATGTCATATCATCACGTTAGTGTGAGTCTGACTCCTGGTCAGATTAAAAGACTGCAAGCAGCATAAAAAAATAACTGTGGAATAAAAATATCGCTAAAACGAGAACAAATGACCGGTGCAAATAAACTATCGTTGACCGAACGTCAGTTTAAAAACTTCAATGATGCTAAAAAATCAAATAAAGGCGTCAAACTTAATCTTTCTGCGGGCGCCATCAAAGACATTGCTAAAACGGGTGGTATATTTCCACTTCTTGTAGCAATACCAGCATTAATAGCAGCTGCAGCACCAGCTGTTGCAAAAGCAGCTGCGCTAGGTGCTGTTGGAACAACTGCTGGAATGGCGTTAAAGAAAGCAACCGGACAAGGAATCAAAAAAAGGGAAAGGGTCTAAGATTGCCAGGGACTCCACACTGGTACGGAAAGGGTTTAAGATTACCAGGAACTCCA
>JAECUM010013481.1:0-16547 GCA_016617855.1 Megalonaias nervosa | reverse complement strand
TTTTAGAGCTCAGTTGGCCAGGTGTCCCATACTTAGAGTTCACATATAAATTTAATTGGGTTTTTAGAGCTGAGTTGGCCAAGTGCCCCGTACTTAGGATTCACATATAAATTTAATTGGGTTTTTAGAGCTCAGTTGGCCAGGTGTCCCATACTTAGAGTTCACATATAAATTTAATTGGGTTTTTAGAGCTGAGTTGGCCAGGTGTCCCATACTTAGAGTTCACATATAAATTTAATTGGGTTTTTAGAGCTGAGTTGGCCAAGTGCCCCGTACTTAGGATTCACATATAAATTTAATTGGGTTTTTAGAGCTGAGATGGCTTGGTGGTCCATACTGAGAAGTCACATATAAATTTAATAGGGTTTTTTGAGATGAGTCGGCCAGGTGTCCCATACTTAGAATTCAGATATAAATTTTATTGGGTTTTTAGAACTGAAATGGCTCGGTGGTCCATGCTGAGAATTCACGTATAAATTTAATTGGATTTTTTGAGCTGAGTTGGCCAGATGTCCCATACTTAGAATTCACATATAAATTTAATTGGGCTTTTAGAGCTGAGATGGGTTGGTGGTCAATACTGAGAATTCACATATAAATTTAATTGGGTTTTTTGAGCCAAGTTGGCCAGATGTCCCATACTTAGAATTCAGATTTAAATTTTATTGGGTTTTTAGAACTGAAATGGCTTGGTGGTCCATACTGAGAATTCACATATTAATTTAATTGGGTTTTTCGAGCTGAGTTGGCCAGGTGTCCCATACTTAGAATTCAGTTATAAATTTAATTGGGTTTTTAGAGTTGAGTTGGCCAGGTGTCCCATGCTGAGAATTCAGTATTAATTATATTGGGATTTTAGAGCTTGAGTGGCCAGTTCCAAACTGATAAATCACAAATTAACTTAATTCAATTTTTCGAACTGACACGGCCAGTTGGCCTGTACTGAGAATTCACAAAATAATTTTTATTGAGTTTTTGGGAGCTGAGTTGGCAAGCTCTTCCATAGTGAGAATTCACATATTTGTTTCATTGGGATTTTGGAACAGAGTTTGCCAGTTGTTTCATACCGAGAACTCACATACTACTTTAATTGGGTTTTTAGAGCTGAGTTGGGCAGTTGTTCCATACTGAGAATTAAGATGTTAATTTAATTGTTTTTAGAGCTGAGTTGGCCATTTGTCCATTACTGAGAATTCTCAAATTAATTTAATTGGGTTTTCAGAGCTGAGATAACCAGCTGGCCCATACTGAGAATTTTAAAGCTGAGATGGTCAGTTGACCCATACTGAAAATTCACATATTAATTTAAATTGGCTTTTTAGAGCTGAGTTGGCCAGTTTTTCCATGCTGAGAATTTTCATGTGATACTAATTTTGTCAAGAATTTCATGGTTGCTATGTAAAATTAAAAGATTTGGCTTCAAGTATCTTTTCCATCCACAATACACATGTATTAGATTGTTGAAATTCCCCAAAGTTGGGCTACTTATTAAAATATATCACCCAACTCCTCTTCTTTTATTGGCAGCTAAATAGCATTTACATGTATTGGATAGTAGATTAGTACTCATTTGTAATTGAGTCTCTGGCTGAAAATCAATTTATTATTATTATTATTATTATTATTATTATTATTATTATTAGCTCTAGTAAAATGAATTTTAATTACCTCATATTGTCATAGAATCATTTAGCCTTCAGAAAAGTTCAATGTGCAGGAAGTTGACTCCAATTCAGAGTGTAAGCAAAATCTTAATTTGGAGACAGTTAGCTAAGTGGTTAGTGTGCTGAACTAGTGACTTGAAGGGTTGTGTTTGATTCCCACTATTGCTTACATCTGTATTGCAATGGTCTATGGGCAAGGCACTTTACTCTAATTACCTTTGCTCAGTGTAACCTTCAAAGTGTTATTCTGTTGTAAAATACCAAATGGACTATAGTCCTCTGTGACCAGACTGGTGTGGGTTTGATTCCTACATTGAACCAGAATAGTGTGGGTTTGACTCCTACCATTGGACCAGAATGGTGTGGGTTTGATTTCTACCATTGGACCAGAGTTTCATCATTCAATTCATGACAGTTCAAATGCTGAGATATTTATTGAAAACAAGAAATTGACTCCAGTGAGGGGTGGTGCAATAATAAAATGGAAATAAAGTCAAGTTGTTACCAGGTTCAGGATAGTCATGTACCTAAATAATGGACTCAAGATATTCTGATAAGGGATACTGTTTGCCTGACCCCAGGTCTGACATTGACTGATACTTCTAATACATCTGTTGTCATGTCCCTGTCAAGTTGGACTTGACCAATTAATTGAAATCTACCAAATGATTACAAAGAGCAGGGTTTTGATTGTACAGGTCTTTTTTCCTGAATGATTTTCTTTTCTGGTAGCTGTTTGAGAAGAGCATTTCTGATATCTTGAACAAAATCAGTGCTTCGTATGACAGTTGTGGAGGAATCATTCTCTTTTATTTATTATTATATTATCAGCAATCAGCAGCATTAAATTTAGATAAAATGTAATGAATAAAGCAAATCATTGTCTTAAAAAGGTTTTGTAATAAGTGAATTCTGTGAATAGTAATGAGATAACATGCATCAGAATGGCTGGGTTTGTTACCTTTCTGATTCTGGAAACTATATTTCTCATTCAGCTCTGTCAGACTTGGTAAATGGATTTATATCATCAAGATCTTGGATGACTTCAGTCATAAGTGGGAGGCTTTGTGTCTCAGTTATGCATTTATCTTCAGAATGTATTATTATCAGGAGATAGAAGAAAGGTAAATTCAATAGGATCTGATGTTTTGGAGATAGTCTACTTGGGATGTAATCCTGCATAGTGAAATGGTCAATTAATTAGTTAATGCAAGCCAAGTGAGATATATCAGGCCCTCTTGGGATGCTTGGTCTTATTAATTTGTAAAGACTGGGATTATATCTATCCAAATTATGGGCATAATCACTTAATCATAAAAGAAATATCATCTTTATTCTTTATGTTTATACTTGCTTTCTTTGTTCTTAACACAATGTGACAAATCTCTCTATAAGTTTTCCTTGACCCATTGTTGTTTATGTCTGATGTGAAGTATTCATTCCAGTCAGCCACTGTATACTTGCTTTTTTCTCCACAGAATAATATGGAATAAACATTCAATCATATTATACATACCACCTCTCTACTGTATGTTTTGGATACATTGTCTTATTGTAAAAAAATTTTAATTGCTCTACCGCCAGGTGTATCTTTTCTTATGGCCAGTATTTAGTGTATCTGTACTTTAAAGAGCCAAATTGTCAAATTTTTCTAATGAGGATCTCCTCAATTTGGCTACAGATCTTGAATGTTACTGTTTTAAAATCTGTACTCATTAAAATTTATTTTAATGAATATTTCAGTGATAATTTTTTTTTTAATTTTGGCACTTTATATATTTCAGTGATAAGTGGTCATATAGTAGGAGGTATATTGTAATCCCCATGTCTGGTTATTTTTTTCTTGGTACTTCCTAAAGTGAATTGTGAATTGCTCTTAAATTTTACAGATACAATTAACCTGATGTCTTGTTGGTCCCAAAAGGAAAATTGTGCCAATCTAAAATTGAATATGGCCACATGGCAGCCATTTTGAAAATCTTGTTATTGCTACTCCCTCAGGATGGATGGTTGTTAGAGAGTGGTATGATATAATTTCCCCATTTGTTATGGTGTTTTGATTATTGTTATCTAGGAGACATTCGACCATTATGTTATTGCCTGGATTGAGCAAACAATAGAATAAAATATGATATTAATGGATGGAATAACAGTGATCTGAGCATAGATATATAGAATAGAGCCCCAGCATATAAAATATAACAAGTTAATCAATTACATAAACAGAATGAAACTGAACATGACATCTGTGCTTTTCCAAGACTTGCTCCCTTTTCTATGAAGCCAAATCTCTCATTCTGTGACCCTCAGCTTCTCAGACACTCATCTCTTGGACAATTTTAATGAGAAAGGTACTTTTTACTGATCTTGGAGCTGCTTCCCCCTTCTACAGAAAAACTTGGACTACTGAATTTCACAAGGACAATTACTTAAAACATTAAATTTCATCTGGGAAATATACCCCTCACATTTAGCATATCCAATCAGGATTAACTTTCTCTAAATGCCAAACTTTTAACACTCCCATTGGAGTCAGAATAATTCTCTCTAGCCTGCCTTTATTAATAACTATTCTGGAAAATGTCATTTTATGACACCTATTTCAAATGGCCCAAGATTTGACTCTACTTGTCATTTCCTCTTCTTGACCCTACATATCTGTCAGACCATTATCCTAGTGAGTCCTAATTAAAATCCAGTCATGCCTCCAGACCAGAGGTTAACCATTGCTAGCCTCCTATTTATTGTGAGCCTAGCCTATACATCAATCTCAGTGTTTATATGTCATGCTGACCATGACAGAATGTACTGCAAAATATCTACAAAATTTTGCTCTGTTACATAGGTCATATTGATATGTGGTTTGCACTGAAAGAATTTTTATGATGTCTAGTTGGTCCTAAATGTAAATGGTGCCAATATGAGAACAAATATGGCCACAATGCCAGCCATCTTGAAAATCTTGCAAACACTACACCTTCTAAATGGAAAGACGCATCAACATAGGGTTTCACTGGAGGACTTCTTTTAATGTCTAGCTGGACCTAAATGAAAATGATGCTGATCCAATTTGGCCACTATTTTGAAAAACTTGTTTTGGCTTTTCCTTCTAAATATAAAGTCTTATTGACCTGAGGCTTTTGCTAGAAAAATTCTTATGGTGCACAGTTAGTCCTGATTGAAAAGTGCACCAGTCTGACATTCAAAATAGCTGCTATTTTGGCCACATTGAAAATCTTATTTTGCTACTTCTCTTAATATCAATATGGGGTTTTCACCAAAAGACTTCTAACAATATTTAGTTAATCCTAATTGAAAAATGTGCTTATATTAAGTTCAGTATGTCTTTGATGGACATCCCGAGAATCTTTTTTATTGCTACTCCTGCTGGATCTATGGCCACATCATACTCCCAAGAATATCAGAGAAGGTTTCAGCACTTGGTGCTCATATCTTGGATTTCTGGAAATTCTTTTGGGTCAGTAGAGCATCAGGCCCTTCAAGATCCTCTTGTTTCTATCTTCTTGCTTATTTAAATAGGTAAAAAGTATTTGGAGATACTCTTTACTTAGTCCTCTTGGAAAATTATCTCATATTTCTCTTGGGAGGGTCATTGCAACCTTAAACTAACATTGGTTGCCATTCACATCATAGCACATGATTAAGTGATGTAACCATTTCTAACTTATAATGAATAGCATTAACATTCACAGAAAAACCAGATTTGTGTGTGCATTTACCAAACAGCACAGAGTATTATGTTATGATGCTGCCCATCTATTCATTCATTGGCCTCTCTGTTCATTCATTGGCCTGTCTGTTGCTAATTTTCCTTTCCACACTGTAATTTGAGATGTCCACCATCTACAGTTAACAAACTTTGTGGATGACTTGCATTTTGGTGAGAAAGAACCATGTAAATTTGAGGGTCAAATGTCATGGTCACTCTTGATGGATAGAAAAATAGTTTCTGCTAAAAGACTTGATTTCTCCATCATCTATGATTTGCAAATGGCTTGCATTCTGGTAAGGAAGAAGCCTGCTGATTTTGGGGTCAATAAAGGCATAGGTGATGGCCACAGTGACTGAAAGAATAAAATTGGTTCTTCACAAGACCATAGTTCTATATCACATATCTAGGCCAAACTTTGTGAATGGCATGCATTGGGGTAAGGAAGAAGCCTAGTAGCTTTGGGGTCCAAAGGTCAAGGTGAATTATCCTGAAAGAAAAAATGTGTTGTTTTGCACAGAAATTGCAGTTATCTACATAGAGGACTATTAAACATGGGCAGGTATATAATGTTTAGTTCTTGATCTTCATTGCTTGGGTACATCTGTTTAAGAAAATTAAAATTTTTAGTAATTATTGTTGAGACTAAAGAGTGCCATTATATAGTACTAGTTGATACAGCGATTTTGGTTTGTTGGTAGGTGTTCAAACAGCATAGAGTTTCAGTGATTATTAAGTGCTGATTAGCAGTAATGTGACTTGCCTAGGAACAAATCACAGCACAGAGTGTATCAGAGATTATTCAATGCTAATCAGTAGCAATGTGCCTTGCCCAAGAACAAGCCACAGCAGGGAATGTATCAATTATTCTTTAGTGCTGATCAGCAGCAATGTGCCTCGCCCAGGAACAAGCCACAGTAGCTAATCCATGGTAGCCTGGACAGCATTCCAACCCATATTTGACATTAATGCAGTTCCAAATTTGACATAGAAACTTTGGTTAGAATAATCTGAAATGATGCTGTTTGTTTGTTTTTAGTGTGTTATTTTGGTTCTTTTTTGGCAGAATGCATGAGTCCATCAGAAATGAGGGATTGTATCAGGTACATAATCTGCGCTCTACACATTATGTGTTTGTAGGAAGAAGAATCATGCATTAAGCATTGTTGATCAGAAGGAATAATCTTCCAGAAAAACTAAATTGAGGATATTGATTTTTTTGTTGCAGCAGCAGCAGTGTGTTTACATAAAAGATGAAAAGGTTCAATTAAGTTGTTCAGTTTATTTCAAAGTCTTCAATATCTTTAATTGGTTGTTTTCTTAAAGACGAAAAGCATATGCACTTGAAATCTCTGAGGAGTGGTTGCAAAAGTGGATTGCTTTGTCTGATGGGCATGCACAAATTTGTACAAATGCAGAAATGGCATATGTGAGTCACACAGAATGCTGAGGCAAGACAGGAAAATGATCTTGATTGAGTAGATTGCATATATATTATGAAATCATAAATGAATTGCAGAAATGATCCATCATGCATCCACTTTAAAGTTGAAAATCTGCACTTCAAAATATTTCTTAATGTATCTCCTGCAGACCAAAATATTAAAACCATTTTACCTTTGATACATTATTCTCTGATAAAGAGTAGTTTCTTTTCTCATATTTGAAAATATTTACATACTATTTGATATTAACTGTGTAATTATGAATATATATATATATATATATATATATATATATATATATATATATATATATATATATATAATTTTGTCAAGCCACAGTTTGTGAGGCATAATGACAGCATTGCTGAGACCTTTCAAAGCATTCTTGACACCCTGAGTAATCATCATTTTTTACAAAATTTCTTCTTGCATCTGCTGTTGGAAAATTCATGACATAAGTAGATGTTAGTGCTGCATACATATATAAGTCATAATGAGTCTCATGCTAAATTTGAAATTAAACTTTTCTTTAAGCATTTTACTTTGTTTAATGATGTTGTACAGTATGGTTAAGATAAAGTTTGACACTCTTGTGCACTCCTTATTCACAGTGTTTAAACTAGGTATGCGCTACTGGTTCACTGCAAAGTGAATAATTGCACACCTGGCAGTTCACAGTAATGTTTAAGCCAGTGTACCATTTATACTCACCTATAAGTTGAGTCCAACTGCAAACAGCAAAGATCCTGATCTGCCATAGCATAATACACCTGCAGATCAGGGTCTATGTTGTTTGTTCTACTGATTACTCTTATTAAACTGCACAGACCCAGATCTGATGGTGTATAATAACACAGAAACACATGCAGTTTACATTTGGACTCAACTTATAAGTAAGTGCATACATACTACCTAGTTGAACATGTAAATTGTAGTGCTGCATGTGTTTCTGTGTTGTCATCAAACTGTTATTGCATGAACCCTACAATTAGAATGCAGACCTAATTAATTCCTCCATTTGATCATTTCTTATCAGTTGACTATTAATTTATTTTTAATTTACATAAATTGATTTGATATCAAATATCATAACATACAGTTATTATAAAATATAATGAAAATATATATATAATTTTTTAGGATGTAAGAAATATCTTATTTCATTTTTTTATGCATCTGATTGAAAGAAAGAACAAAAAACAATATATATTACCTTATCTTAACATGTGTATGAAGAATAGTTCAAAACTTGTGACTCTTAAAAAAATGATTGGGTTAGTCCTATTGTAACAACTTTCATCCAGCTGACTTGATGTTGTTAGCTTCAAATAATCCCACTATATATTTTCTTTTTTTGCACTTAAGCATTTACTAGTTTTGGTTTTTACTTCTATTTTTCATCTGATACATCTTAATGTTGTTACAACTCTATGGTCTTTAAGTAACAGAAAAGAGCAAAAATCAACAAGAATGAAAATTTTAAAGTAAACAAGATTATATAAAAAAAACTAAGACATGAAAGTAGAGCTTGGATGTAGATCCAACATTCATATTTCTAGAAAGTTCTAAGTTGTAAACAGATAAAATCAGTTACCAAAATTATAATAAAGAACATAGGAAACATCAGTTACAATAGGTTCTTCATGGGGGAATTTGAATATCCTAAACTCAGACCCAAATAAACATGTTTACCTTTATCGATATTGATCCTAATATTTAACTGAGAAAGATTAACTATGTAATATTTGTTTACAAAATTAAAAACAACATCAGTGTCCCTAGTCAGGTACACAGTGAACTTAGTTTTTGACAAGGTCCAAAATACAATTATACATAAACTCTAATCATGGAGAAAAAAAATAACAAATAGAAATTAAATATACATAACAATGTATTATTTTAAATGAATACATGCATGTATTTTACTTAACATAAGTGACATAATCATATGTTTGAACATTTGTTTTTAATATCTTAATATTTTAATATCACTTTTAACACATTATTGGCTGAGAAAATCAAAGTTCAGTGACATTTCCAAGGACACATGGAAGTAGGCTGGCCTGGATAGGGATTGAAAATGATAAATAAAGGCTATGCTTTAACTGACAAAAATATTGTTAAATGCTTCTGTTTAAAAGATTTTCAGTAATGTAGATTGAAGATTTTCAAGAATTTTTTAAATATTAAAGCATCATTTATCACTGCTGTTGTTAACTGATTGTGTTTGTGGCTACTGGTGTTTGACTTGTGGTACAAATTCATCTCTCAAAGTAAACCTATGGAAACATAATGATACATTACAAATTCAATAACTTTACATTTCTGAATGCTCATCATCAAACATATGTTTATCAGTATAGTCATATCCTTGATGCAAGCTGTTCTGTAAAGAAAACCATGTGAGCTGTGGAATTTTCTGGATCTACATGTTTAAAACATGTGTTTTCAATTCTGCACAGATGAGTCAGGTGCTAATTTGAGTAATAGTTTCCAAACTCAAGTCTGTAAAGGAAATATAATTCCTTCAATAAAGCAATCTGTATTTTCTTTCAGTTACAACTAGGATAAACTCTCAGAAGATTGTTTTTTCCATAAAATTTTACTTTCATTATCAACCAATCCTGGCCATCCAAACCATAATATACTCCATTCACCAATTTTCTAGACTGGTTCCCATTCTTTCATCTCATTGATATCATGAGTTCTGTAGTGGCACAGCATGGTGACTGGGATGTTATTTCATTTATAAGCTGGATTAATTCTATATCATATTACATAATCGTTCTTTGTAAGGCAGTTACATTTATGAATACAATGTGATGTAATTTCTTGAGAATACATTGTGATGTAATTGCTTGAATGTTGATGGGCACAATCTGCTCTCAGTCCTCATCTCAGCTGTCAATCTAATTAACACATTTCTATGGAATCATTATCCTAAAAAAAAGTTATTCAACTACATGGAATGCTGGCTTGTCCATTATAACCATTGAAGTGACCAATCAACACAGACTTGAATTGGATGAAGCTTGATTTGATGAATGAATCTTGATGTGGTGAAAGGGAGTTTAGCTAGTGCCAAATATGTGTGGTTAAGTTTCTGTAAAAATATAAAACATAGATAGACATGCCAAAGCAAACAAAGCCATTAGAAATTTAATTATGCAAGTATTTCAAAACATTTCCTTTCTTCATCTAGATATTTTTATTTATTTTAGGTTGATAGAACCATTATTTATTGAATATCAATAACCATAAATTTATAGTGTATCATGGATACTGGATTGGGCAACATGCTGTGATGTAAAGCTCTCTCCATGTTAACACAATTCTTGAAATGCATGATTTTTACATTGACTGGTGTCAGTACAATGAAAGAAAGGAAGAAAGAAAAAACCATGAAAGATTGTAACTTTTACAAATGATGAAATGTAAGCATCTAATATTTTGAAGAACAATATGAAGAACAACAGTACATACTGTGTTGTTGGTGTATAAGGATGGTGTGGGCTAAATATCGAACACACAGTAGGCTAGTATCCTAATATGCAGAAGTATCATGATCAGAATTTGTTCACATAGTAAACAGTTAGATGAATATGTTAGTGGCTGTTACAAATTTTAAGTTAATTATTTTCCTATATTTCATATATACCAAATACCTGTTATTATCACACTGCTTTCACTTTTTCTGGTGCTAGCCCCAAAACCACAATCCAAGGTGAATTCACTCCTCCTATTAGTAATTGAGGTCAGACAATGGCATAATGTCAGTTTGACATTATAGACTGAATATCATTTCTCTGCCTCATTCAAAGAGAAGCAAGAGGCAGACAGAGATTGACAGATGAGTGACAGAGACAACACTGAAAGGAAATACTCTCACTTAAGACCTTTAATTTCATATAATGAAATAGTAATTGGCAACTGTTATTGATTGTATTTGTTCAAAAGAAATAATTATTGAGAAATTTGTCGATGAAATTATTGAATACATTTGCAAAATTATATTAAATTGTTATAGTTTGCACCTTGAGTTATTTATCTACCTAGACCATTGGCATTGCTGACTAGGGGCTTGGAGCTATTTAAATTTTAATTATCCACCTTTCTTTGGTATTAGAAATAATACCGTAGGAGGCATATGACATCCACTCTCCACACATACACTTTTGCCGCTGATACTGTATATTAGAATTTCCAAAAGTATTAGATTAAGTAGGAAAATTCTTGTAAACTTTATTCTTTTGAGCTGATTAATTCCAAATTAAACTAACTACCCAACTCTATTTTATGCACTTTATATCAATTACAAGAGATGCCAATTTCCCAACAGCTGGTCACTAATTTAAATGTCTTAAGGGAAACTTGCTGTCATTGATTTTTAGAAAATTTATAAACACACTTTCTGTCACTATAATGACTTCTTTGTTTCACACTGCCTCAGCTAGCACTGTAGCCTAAGGGCATTGCCCCTGAATGGCAAGAGAAAAATACATTGTACCCATATTTAACCCAAATCATAACCCCTAAATTTAACAGTAAATAAAGATGTATTCCTCTATCATTGACATACAATTATTAAATTTATCAAGAAAATTTAGAAAATTTATATACAAATGTACCTTCTTTTCTAAAACGTATATAACTACCATACTAACTGAAATAACTTATTTAGCCCTATAACAATAACATTCACTAGTCCAAATGGGTTGATTTTGTTGCATGACTCTCTTGAAATTAATAGGAGCATGAGTGTTCTAGGTGTCAGTAAACATATCTATCCAGATGTCAAGATGGGTCATCAATAGATTCAATTATTGACCAAGGGATATATTTCATTTCTTTTAGGAATATCTGTGAATTGAATCTTTTCATTAGTTGATGCTTGATATATTTGTGATGATCAGGTTTGCTTTTTTTTGCTTAATTTTTATGGACAGCATATAGGATAATGATCACTTATGGCACATCTGGGGAAGTGCAACTTCTATAATATTGCCAGCATTGTTGGTATAGATGTGATCAATTGGTGTTTCAGATAGATCTGTTACTCCATTGGGTACATGAACTAGCTGTTGATAATTCAGGGAATTCATGGTTTTAATCCAGCTTTGATTGGTGTCATAAAGGAAATTGTTATTGAAGTCACCTACTAAACTGACTTCTTTTCTTTATACAGAGTTTCAAGCTTATTTTAAATTATTGTATACCAAGCATTGTCAGCGTTTGGTGGTCTATATACACAGCCTAATACAAATGGTTTTTGGACATTATTTCTCATTTCTGGCCAAATTGTTTCCATAGTAATTTCCTCAAGGTCATATCATCCTTTGAAAGGAATACCATCCTTAATGTAAACCAGAAGTCCACCACCTTTTGGTAAACCTATTTCTTTAATTTGAAAACTATAGTTAGGAATTTGAAGTTCATTATTATCAAAAATGTAATTTAAGAAGGTTTCACTGAATGCAAAAATATCAATTAACGAACTATTTCCTGAAAGAAGTAATTTTGATTTCATCTAGGTTTATAAAAAGATAATGATGTTCAAACGGCAAATTTTGAGACCTTTTTTTTTAGCTTAAGCCACTGATTTTGAGACAATTCTAAGTTTTGATGGTCTTGAGATGAATGGTATGGAATGTCTGAATTAATATTTTCACTATCAATATATGAACCATAGTATTCCTCCAAATTCTCTTCTATACAGTGTCCTACATCATGATTACCAACTTTTTTCAGATGACTTTGTAATGAGTCTTGAAACATTAGCACAAACATTAGCATATTCAGCAGTTATGTCAGTAGCAGTTGACACATTTTGATGGTCACTTTGATTGACAGGTCACTTAATGGGATTGCACCAGAGGTAATCATCACTCGGTGGGGTATCTTTAGTTTGTTTTCTGTCATACAGGTAGAATCACACTTAGTAGATTAATTTTGAAGTTTTTGGAAAATCATGCTTCCATTTTAAACTTATGATTCCATCTTTATTTTAATAATAATACAGTGTACTGCATATTTGAGCAGAACATTTTACAGTGTTTTACAGCCTTATGTTTATATTGTAGGTAATCATGACACTGACTACTTTTATTAGTATATCAGCCTGATCACACATTATGCCCTCATTCAGAGCAGTAGAAACATCTCCCTGATTTCTCATGATCATTAGAACAGTTAGCATTGTTCCGAGATTGGTTAGAAAATCCTTGAATTGAATGCAGAACTACTTATAATGCCAAAATGTGTCCAGCCTTATTTTATGGAAAGTTATACAGTGTAACCTTGCTTTAGCAGGCTTTGTTATAACATGAATTCAGATATATCATGATCATGGCATGACTTCTGACAGTTTACAGTAAATTCACTGATTTATTGAAGTAATAATAATGATAAATATTGTGTAAAAGAAACCAAAAGTTTGATTTAATAATTTGGTTAGATGTGTTCTTGTAGCTTATTTGTGAATGTTCATTTCAATTGTGTACATTGATCTTAGCTTATTTGTGAATGTCCATTTCAATTGTGTACATTGATCTTAGCTTATTTGTGAATGTCCTTTTCAATTGTGTACATTGATCTTAGCTTATTTGTGAAAGATGGCAGCAATTTGGATGCTTATTACTGATCCATGAACAACAATGTCATTAAGTCCTCATTGTGTCTGGCAGTAATGCATATCACATTTGTATATATGATTATTTTAAAATGTTTAATTGGTCATTTGTTCTACTAGTTCTGAAGTTGCGATTGGTGATATTTATAAAAGTAGTTATATTTTACACAAAGATGAAGATCATTTTGCTTGGAGGATCTGGACAACTCATGCCATTTTTTTTCTTTTAAGCATTGTTGACCTTCTCTTTCATACATTTTGCTGCATAGTTGTTAGTTTCAGTCCCAATTCTTTCATTTAATACCAGGGGAAAATATTTCAAGAAGAATTTGATGTCTTTATATTCTCTTATCCAAAATGAAAGTAGAACCAGTGCTTTCAGTCAATTTGACAACTTGCAGTCTCAGCATGTGGCTCTCTTGTCCACACTGCACTGTGTTCTTCATCCATAACATCACACTGTGAAAACACCTGTGTATGTGGTCTCAGGTACAATTAAAGACATTGTGTCAAAAGTGTTTTGAATTCTTTTCAACTTTGTCATTTTCAGGTGAAGTTGCCATTTTCAGGTGATGTTTAAGAAACAAAAACTTAAATTACTTTTTTAAATGGCAGTTGATTAAATATCTTGTTTATGTATTTGTAATTACTGAAATCTAGGTACTCTTATCAGTTAAGCCAATTGCAATGTATAGTTATGGCTGTGCTAATTTGGAGTCATATGGCTAAACTACACAGTGTAATGACCAAGACGGGCACATTAACCTTATGTTTTCTTGCCATGTATCACAACGAGATTTCCCCTTCAATAATGTAAAATTCATTATTCCTGATCTCATGGTATGTTGTAACAAAGTTTACTAGAAACTACTGCAGTGTCCTGACATTTTTTATAATAAGGATTTGTAAATAATTAATAAAGAGTGTGATTAACAAAGAGCAGAAATCTAATATCAGTGCCAACACTTCCTAAATCAATATTATTAATTTTGCCCTCTGAAAATCCTGATTCTGATTCACTAGTAAAAGCCATTGTTTCCATTGTCAGCATCTATATTTATTAAATATAACATTGTGCAAAATTAAAAAAAAATTCCTGTCTTTAGTAACCATCTGTAGAATATGAAATCTTTCACAGCAAGAACCATCATATGTAAACTCAATTTTGATTGGCCTCTTACTGTCGATTATTGTGTATCTAGTGTAACATGAACATGAAGAGTGGCTCTATACATCACTAAAGTCTAGGGTGCATAATAAGCAAACATATATATCCACTATGGCAGATAGCAGTCCATTTATATGTTTATAAAGAGATTTATGGGTCACTGTAGAGGCAAGGCACATGTGTGCAGTGGATATACATGTCACTTTGAGTCATCTTGAAAAGTGGCTAATTTGAAACCCAAATAAAAAACTAACGCAAGAATAAGAATGATTCTGCTTCAGATGTTAAGGCAAGAATGAGCAATTCCTAGGTAAAAAAAATTTATGTACCACTTTACCTAGGCTGCAATTATCATTTTCTAAAAATACTGTGTCACTTAATGGAATTTTCCATTCTAGAATTTTCTAAGGACATAATCAAGATGATAAACATGTTTACCACTAATAATGATCTGAATATGAAATCCACACTCATAGAGAAATATCAGCTATATATTATATTGTTTACAGAATAAATGTCACTTGTCAGTGTTGCAAACTCCCCCAGCTTTGTTGGGGTGGGTTGTATGGTTTTGGTTATTGTTATCTAGAGGGTGATCGCCGACAGTGTAATTTGCCCAGAACGAGTAAATATCAATATAAAGTGTGAAACTTATAGATGGAATAGATAAGGATCTGAGCAGATATATAAAACAGAAGGACACAAGCCCCTGTACATGTACAAACCATAAAATTTAATCAACAATTCATAAACAATAAAATTCATAAACAATTGTGATAATGCATTACATTAGAAAGATACACTTTTTGATTTAAATTATTCAACGAATTTCAAATACAAATATACTTATACAAATAGTCGATCTGTTAAGTGATAGAATTTATTCATCATCAAATCAAGTGAAAGATCAAAATCACTGCCTTGTACAGATTCATAACCTGATGGTTCTGGTTCAGTCCAAATTTGCTGCAACTGTTCTTTTGACTTCCTTGTACCTGTAAGTCTGGGTCCTTTCCAATTTTTCCCTTTTCCCAAATTCTCAGGTGTCCCACCTCTTTTGGCCTCCAACTTTGTGTGGTCACTTTGGTTTTGTAAGTACATGATACTTCCCATGGATACTTCCCGTGGATACGTCCGGTGGATATGTCCCATGGATACGTCACGTGGAGCTATCTCACCTTGCAAAAGTAAACAAAATGGCAACCTGAGTATTCTGTTAGGTAACCTACTGGGAAGAGATCATTACTTTCTCCTCTCGTTAATGTCAGATAAGTTCTATCAGAATTCAAACAGATACCAATGGCCATCTGGTCTAACTAAACGTGGCAGACCATAAACAAACCTAGTTTCCTAAGATTAATGTACTTCCTAACAGCTATTTCCACTGGCTTACAGTAACAACACCCCGAGACATCAGTTCTGGTCCCGACTTAATTACACAAATGAATGAATGAAATTCCTTACATGATTCAACTACGGTATTTATAGCGAATACACACATTCAAGTCTCTAGCATATATGAAACCTCACTACATGGTTTAACAACATTAATTTCACATGGTTTAACAACGTTGATTTCAGTCAATACGCACTCAAGTCTTTATTATATGGGACATTATCTAAATCAGAGAATTTACATGGATTCTTGTAACTCATATCGACTAAAGTAAGGCATGAAATTCTAAATACATATTTACCTATAAAAAACAAGACTATACATTCAAATGATTCATTAAACTTATATAAAGAATATCATTGTATGGATTCATATAGATGAACTCGCACAGCTGTATTTATATCAAGAAAATTGATCTACGAATCTAACCAGATAAATTCATGCTAATATAAGCAAATAAATCAAACAAATCGTCACACAATTGCAATCATATCAAGAGAATGGATCTACAAATCT
>JAECUM010013480.1:0-41407 GCA_016617855.1 Megalonaias nervosa | reverse complement strand
GAAAATGAAATACTATTCACAATCAGGTAACTGGTAAGTATATAGTAATTTCTCGAATGTATACATGTAACCGGATTTCATAGCTCAGTGCAGGAATGTTGGATTCTCGTCCTGAGGGTCTGTGGTTCGGTTCCCGTAACAGGCATATGTCGGTGGGTATGGTTCTGGATTACCAATTTTTCTAAAAGATGGGGGGCTCCGCAGCAGCTCCAAGGTTTCATATAATCTCTCATCACGTTGAACAACGTGGTGAGTGCGTTTTGCACTTACCCCGGGGTTTAATTTGGTGGGGGGTTATATGATTCGCCGGGGAATGTGTCTATGCAAGGAGCTCCCTAAAATAACCAGTAGCATGTGTGAGCTCTCTACCTCATTTGACGAGTACCCCATAAAGAAACATTCAGAAAGAATGTCGCCGAAAAGAAAACTTTGTGTTGTGCCAGTAACAGTCACAAGAAAGACATCATCATGCTAAACACCCCTCAATGATGGAATGATAGAATGGTAACCGCTTATGATACTACTGGTTATTTTTGATTCTTTTGTATAGTATATTTTTTGTATACAATAAATTAGACTTAACAACTATTTCAGTAGTAAACATATTGACGGGTCCTGGATCAGAGATCCCCCAAAACAAAAATGCCTAATCCATAAGGTACACAAATATTGTTTTACTAGGGGAGTTGGAGCAATGGTTCAGAATCCGCTTTTGGTTTAGGATCAGCCTATTAGTTTGCTACTTTGTTTCCTTTATTTCACTGAGAGCATTACCAGCCATTTGTAAAATTGGGACCTACCAGTAAGAATATATCATCATGGCAGTATTACGTTAAAAGCGTAAGAATGTCGGATGACGATTAAAAAAGAAAAAAAAAAACAAAACAAAAAAAAAAAACAACGAAAAAACATATGTACAACCTGAGATGGCCAAGTGTAAAGCCAAGATGAAAATCTAACAGAAATACCGTGAGGAATATTTGTCGACTTACCCTAATGTAATTGGTAAGTCCTGCTTGGGTGAAACAGTGCCGGATTAAATCCTGTGGAGGCCCCTAGGCAGTCGAAATATCGGGGCCCCCTTCGCAAATTATCTCCTAATACTTTCAAGATCAAATCAATTCAATATTATTTTGATCCGTTGTCGCGGAGCCCCTAAAAGGCGTGGGGCCCATAGGCCGGTGCCTACTCTGCCTATTGGATAATCCGGCACTGGGGTGAAAGCTATTGTTTCTTCAAAATTTATCACATAGACATTATCATAAGCTATGGAGGCCTCATTGACATTAAGAGACATGTTTCTATTAAGAAGCACATTACTGTGGCAAAAGCTGTGGAATCTAGTGGATCAAATGAGTTCATATTTAACGACATTACAGTGTAATAAACGCAGAAGTATTGTTTGCAGAATTTGGACTTCCAATATCCATCGCAGATCATGCCTGGAAATTCTTCCGGAAATGTTTCAAGATTATTTGATTGCAAAAAAAGTACGGATCTGTCATAACCAAAACAACCTGCATCATCCATACTCTGGGAAAAACAGTACTTGTCAAATATTAGATTGTATAAGTAATAGACCATTCAAGCCTCTCTACTGATACAGTTAGTAGTATCATGACCAGACAATTGATGATGGCAGTATGTTCTTGCTTTGATATGGAGCCTAGTCATAAGTTGCTAAATAAATGTAACAGTGCAACTGGAGATAATCTGTCTGAAATTAATATCACAGTAGATCAAATAGGAATCATACGACCGACTCACAGAATAGGTTATAAGTTTTATTCACAGCGTGTATTGTCATTAAAAATTTTCACTAAAAGAGACTGATTTTATTTAGCACGTCTAATCATATCACAACCATTAGGGAACAGCTGTAGAATAATCAGACTATACACAGTGTAGCACAAATAATGAAAATATGTAACCATTTACCTACTACTTGATCTTAAAAAAGTTTGCAGGTATGGTGAACGTAAATTGACAAAACTTTACGAAAGTATCAAAATGCGTATGAATGAGTACGTAGATTCTCATTTAGAAATGAGAAGATAAAAAAAGAAAGAAGAAAATGATTACGATTATGCTCGTAATTGTATTAAATAAGTTTGACGACAAAAAGTACGGATGGTGATGACATGATGATGACATAATGATGACAAACCCTATGTGAGGAAAAAAAAACAATAGACTGCTGATTATGGTAGCTTTTACAATCACCCGTTTTTGAGACATTTACCTCAAAACAAGAAATGCCAAAAACACTTCATTTTGATAGTTCGTAATGTTTGCCCTGACATCTATCACCCAAGACGTTCGTTATGCAAAAGCAATTCGATTTTCTCAAGCGAGAACAATAATATCTAAAATAAATGAGTCATTCGTCTGTGCATTGTGAAGCAAAAGTCCAAGTTTGGCGATTTGCGTTTTCGAGTTGCCTCTCTTAGACAGAATCTGATTCAATGGTATCGAGATTTTAAAAGTTGACGCCTAATTTCGTACCGTTCTTAGTTTATACAATAGATCACGATGCCGTACCCGGTTGAAAAAATTATGTAGTTTATCATTTGGCCTTATTCTGGCATATTTTCTAGTAAAAGTGAAGGAATATAACTTAGCTGTTGATTTCATATCTCGAGCGGCGAATATATCCTCCCAGTTAATTTCATTTAGAGTGTTACTTAGGTTGTTGTTGTTGTTGTTGTTGTAGGGTTTAACGCCATTTTTCAGCACAAGATGGGCAATACATTGCGGCCAGTATAATTGGTGGAGGAAGAACCCGGGAAAACCCGACAAACAACCACCGACCCACCAGAAGCTACTTGCAAGCTTTCTCACATACCCACATTGGCCGAACTCGAGACTCGAACCCACGCTGACAGAGGTGAGATGGCAGTTATCCGTAACGGTGAGCGCATTAGACCACTCGGCCACTCGGGGCCCCCACATAGGTTGTTAAAATCGGTGTGTTGGTATATCCATATTTTTAGAATCAGTCGTTAAATTGCTGCCATTTAGTTTTAAAGCCAACAATATACGATTCAGGTTTAAGTAAATTTACGGAAGGTTGGTTAGTTGGGTAGGTGGGTATTTATTATTCAAAGTTTCAGTTCCGAAGCAACATTGGGATACATTAAAAAAAATTGCGTAAAACTCATAAATTGAAAAAATTATATATTGTTGTGTATATTCAGTTCGTATTGTCAGTTGGCTTTTGTCCATTATTATATTATATGTTATGTATATTTAATTTGTATTGCGTGATTGGCATCTTTGTTCATAACTGAGGGTAGGAGCTGGGCCTACCTGACTAAGGTCTTTTTTATACACATCAGCTAATTTTGTCTATGATTTTAGATTATATGTTAAGATAATTTTTACTTGGAAGTAAATATGTTTGTGTGGCCTTTTCACCTTGGAAGTTTCTATACGGGATCTTGTTAATGATTTTGTTAGGAAAATAACCCTCATCCTGGTTTGTTATAGTGTCATAGATTTTATAATAAAGGAGAAGTGAACGGAAATTCTTCATTCCTATCTTAACATCAGTCTTTAGAAGAATCGATTTTAGTTGTGTTTCGGTTAATATTTTTAAGGATTTATTTCTTTATATTATTCATTGGAATTTCAAAATACTCAATGATACTGTTGTACTAAGTCACTATTTTGGGATTATTGAGAATTCATTTAGGGAAATTCTTTATTAGATCATTGTGATATATCAACATTGTTAGCAGATCAACTCTATTCCAAGGTGTTGGTACATGAGCACTTTCAAAAATGGAATTCATTCGAAATACCACTGGAATTCATTCGGAATACTCTATACTTTTGGAATTGTGATAGAACTTTTAAGACTCCACGTGACTCCACGGCTCCATGTGTCGTCGATAAGGTCTAAGATCCATCAAGCAAAATCGTGAAGCGTGCTGGATTCTCGAATACCAGCAACTCGTCTCATGGTTTCAACATTTCTCATCCACGATCAAGATGCATAGAATGTTAACCATTGGAGAGTCCAAGACGTATACCATGTTAGCGAACGTCGAAGCATCGACACTCATATCGGGGATGCTATTTAGCCTGAACTATCACCAAGATTACGGACACAGCATTTTGGAAGAGAAGGATTTGTGTGGAGAGGTAAGGCTGTCTGAGAGGGCTTTGGTGTACGGGCCCGCTGTGAGAAGTCTGAGTAAAAGAAGAATACCGGTGATATGCAGATTATATTAACTTAACTTGGTAACAAACCCAACGGCTCTTTCCAGGTCCACTCACATGTCTAGTAATAATACTATTTTTAATATTACCAAAAATGTGTGGTTGGTCTCTGTGATGTGTGTCTGTGTTAGTTTGTGTATGTTTTCAACTTAAACCCTTTACCATTCTCATTTGACCCTGTTAACCCAATTAACTATCTAGTTCCCAAGTATCCGCTGCATGATAAGCTTATGGTCTCCTTTAACATAGGATTTCCCATACTGCCCCTCTAGTGCCACATTTTGCCCCATAAACTCTTCTGCCCCCAATCATCATTTCGTATATTAACCCAATGGACCCCAAGTGCCTCCTATCACTAATGCCCCATACTGTCAAGCAAAAAATCCAATGCAATGACGTCTAACAAAGAAATCGATGACCCGTGCACTTTTGACAAGCTATCAGTGCGTGAATTGAAGGTTTCCTTAAGAGATAGAGGTGCACACGTATCAGGGAATAAATATGAATTGATCAAGCGTGCTCAAGGACTTGTCAATTTAGGCACGCGTACGCTAAGTGAAATACAAATAGACGACAATGAGAATGACAACAAACGTCATGCAGAAATATTTTGTACGCCTCTCGGAGAAAATATTCCGGAGCCATGGACTTTAAACGGGGTATGGGATAGTGATTTGACTCATTTATCATTGTTCAGAACAGAAGATTTGTACGATTATCTTGTATTGTATTGAACAGTTCAAGAACTTTTCATTGTAAAACAATCAATGCCAAGAAGCAGTTGAAGGCTAAAATTTTTTTATGAAGATAGACATGTGCACTCAGTTGCATATCACAAAATTTTGCAGGAGTGCTCGCATTGCTATCTATCTATCTATAAATACGTTGACGCAGTCACACTTGACTATTAAGCAACCGGTGGCGCGTGGTCAAAGATAAAGTAAAGACCGAAGTGATAGGACAGTCAGTAGAGTAATGATAGGAAAGGTAGAAATAAGTCAAAAAGTGTCAGTGTACGTTTTCGTCCCTTCATACTCAGACCAATCCGGCTACCGTAGCGGCGATGATATAACGAACCTCAACCGGCATATTCCTGAGACTCACTAGGTCTTACTCGTAGCTGACTAGTTCATTAGAATGTGATTTTGGAAAGCTTCTGCTTGTGAGATACCAAGTCAGGAGCGTCTGCAATTATTGATGGTAATTTGTTCCAAGCCTCTATTGTACATGGGAAGAAGCTGAACTTGAAACAATTTGTCGATGCTGACTTTAATTGGAATTTTTTTCCGGCGGTTTGCCCTAGTTTGGCTATATGCCAGGGTCAGGTATTTGTCCGCTGGAATGTCCACTAGATTGTACGCAGTCTTGTACAACATGGTCAGCTGGGCCTTGGTTCGCTTGGATTCGAGTAATTCCCACTGGAGATTTTTCAACATTGCACTGACACTGCTAGTGTTACCATATTTATTTGTGGTGAATCTAGCAGCTCTCCTCTGAACCTTCTCTGTCTTATTTATTGGTCTTTATTATGTGGATTCCACGCAGTCGAGCAATACTCAAGACCTGGTCGAATCAGAGTGAAATATGCTGCACTTTTTACTTCTTCGTTGTTGATTTGGATGTTGCGGCACAGGAAACCAAGGTTACAGTTTCTCTTTTTCACTATCTTGTCTATGTGCCTTTTCATAGAGAGGTCTCTGGACAATTCAACCCGAGATATTTTGTTGTCCGCTCATTGGTTAACTTGTGCCTCTTACGAATATGTTCGGACACGATTGGTGATTTTTTCCTGTAAACTCTTAGGATGCTGCATTTTTCTGGGTGGAACGACATACCCCAAGCTCTTTCCCATAGGGTCATCTTGAAGGACCTGAACGTCCTTCGAGGCATTTATTTGCTGGTAGACTATACAGTCATCTGCAAAAAGTCTTGTGTTGGATTTGACACTCGCAGGTAGATCATTGATGAACACCAGAAAGTGGATGGGACCCAAAACATTCCCTTGAGGTACCCCACTACAACCGGTGCTGGGTCTGACGTTGCTCCATCTACTATAACTCTCTGCAATCTGTCTGTCCGGAAATCTCTGATCCATTTCTGGGTATTACCTCTGATGCCATAGTTGTCCAACTTACTGAGGAGTCTTTCATGGCGGACACGATCGAAAGCCTTACTGAAGTCAAGGATAGCAAGGTCACACTGCTTCCCTCTGTCTAAGGAATTGGCGAGTTCATCCACTAGGGTTATGAACTGTATTTCACAGCTTCGTCTGGCACGGAAACCATGCTGGTAGTCTGTTAGAATGTTGAAGTGATCTAGATGTTGCATCATGTTGCTGACTGTGATGTGTTCAAGCAGTCTGCAGCAGATACATGTAAGGGAGACAGGTCTATAATTGCTGGCCTTGAATCTTTCTCCATTTTTGAAGATAGCTGTAATGTTTGCTGTTTTCCACACATCAGGGACATAACCTGTTGTGAGGCACTTCTGGTAAATATAACTCAAGTATGGTGTAAACTCTTCTGCTAGATCTTTCAGGATCCTTGCTGGAATCATGTCTGGTCCTGTGGCCTTCTGTGTGTTAATTTTCCGCAACAAGCTGTATACACCTTATTCAGTAACTTGAATGTCAGGCATTGGTGGGTAACGATCTCCATGTAGGCTTGGTAGATCACTCTTATCCTGTTGTGTGAAGACTGACTGGTATTGACGATTTAGTCTGTTAGCCTTGTCAGATGCCTCAGAATGTAGTTTCCCGTGTTCCTCGAGTGGTGCCACACCACAGTTGTCTCTACGTAAGGACCTAATGTAGTTCCAAAACCTCTTCTGCTTGTTTGGTTATTGTTCTCGATTTGGATTACCAACTTTTATGTGAAGGCTAAAGTAATGCCATCGTTACGAAACGATTCTAAGAAGAAAATTGATTATGAAGCTTGGGTTTGCTTGTCTAAAGTGTCTGGAAAAGTACATGCTGCTGGATGTAAATGTGAAGCCAAGTAAGTAATAATTCTTGTTATATAACACAATTTAAACCAGAGTTTAAAAAGATAGTGTTGATTCAGGGCCGGATCGGGGAGAGGGGTTTTTCCAGGATGTCCGGACCCCCCCCCCCGCGCAAAAATAAAAACACACACACAAACGTACAGTCACTTGCCACTTGAAATTTGACCATCGTTTTATTCGTGCGCACGTTTCTTGGGTATTATGCACACTTTGAGTAAATAAGCACATAGATTTTTGCTTTGGTGCCCTTTTGAGGAAAGTCAGGGCCCTTTTGAAATTTTGGAACCCCTCCCCCAACACTCGACCATATCCGGCCCTATTGATACTGAGATTCTTTTCTGCCTCTTAATAAAAATGTTTTATCTGCTAGAAAAGAATTTAAGTTTCAGTACACTGTTGAATTCCACAAAAAGTAATTATACAAATTACTGACTTGTTCTATTCTTGTTGGTCATTTTGGCTTCTCTTCTCATAAACTCATAAATTGCCTGCACAGAAGTCAATGCTTCTTATACTGTTTTCACCCAAGTGGGTTCCAATTCGAAAGTACAACAGATTATGCAATATATATAGACCTTGTCAATTTCTCATGTGTTGTCATAGTATATATTGCACTTCACATGGTCTCCTTGGAGACTAGAGTTTTAATCAGATAACTTATATAACAAATATTTAATTATATATTATTTTTTCTTGCAGGGTAAAGGTAATTGCTTTTGGACCAGAAGATCCTTGTTTCCAGTTCCAGTTGACACGTTTTGCTAGATGAAATTGACTGTTGATTGGTTGTGCAATCACAGTCAACTGGTGGTTCGCCATAATCCACCAGCCATCTCATATACTGATACTGAGTTTGTGAGCTGTGGTGGCCTAGTGGTTTAGGTCCTTGCCTCTGGATTGGAAGGTGTGAGTTCAAATCCTGTTGTGACTGTAAATTTGTCTCAGATTTAAGCGCACATATTGCATTAACCAGCTATAAATGGCTGAAATACTGTCCATTGGCCTTAAAACCCAAGTTGTCCAACCATCTGTTTCATTTACAGCAATCTTTAGACATAACCGGTTGTCAGTTTGGGACATATTATCAATAGGCCATAAACCCAATTTGTCCATCCACACAAATAGTTAAGTAAATAAATTAAACAGAAAGAAAGGAAACAATATATTCAGACCAAGAATATATTTATTAACCTGCATATTATCAACATGTATTTACACTTTGAATGCTTATTGTATTACAAAACAATGACTTATGTGATAAGTTTCATAGAATAACCTGGCGCATAACTGTCCTTCAAAATATGGAAGCTACAAAGTGTACTGAATAAAGTCATTGTTGTAAGCATTAAAGTAAAAGCACCAAAATCATGCAATCATTTGCAAAATAACCACATAATACTATAGCAATAGTGCTTATCAGCAAAGTTTAGTTCTCATCACCATCATGGACTAGTGGTGGTAAAAGATTTGAAAGTCCAACACATATTATTAAAATTTTTGAAGCTTGTTGTGAAAGAGTAATTGGCATAATACCTTGAAGATTACAAAAGTTTTTAACTCCTTCTGTTGCCCTTTCCACATCAGTCCTGAGGTTGGTAATTCTCCTTGTTTGCTCAACTTGACGGCGTTTAATCTTTTACTTTTTAATGGTAGAATTATAAGATGCATGCCCCTTGGACTTGTAAGGTCAGATATCAGAAAGCTCTTATCGGCCATAATAGGATCACCAGACTGGCACAAGTCCAGAAGTCCTGGTTTAATAACTAATTGTTTATTACTGATGCTTCCTGACCATAAGTCGGACACAAATGTTACCATTCCTCATGGACTGATTCCTAGCAATGCCTTCCATGCGACTTGTAATGTGAATACATTAACGATTTATTAACTAATGACTGTGTTGTTTCGGTATAAAATTCTGTAGAGTCAATAATCACTCTGGAGTTCGGAAATTTATATTTGAATTTCCTTGGCATTGTTGCCAATACTGTAGACTTCATTGGCCAATGTGTTAGGCTCGATAGTTTTATAGAAAGATAACATGTCCATCAACTTGTAATGTTGCTGGCAGTAGATTTGGACACGTGAAATCTTCTGGCTAAGTCTTCCAGCAGTAATCCAAGTCTTAGTCGCATCAACACAAGAAAAAAGTCATGAACTAATCTTAATAATCTTGGCTGTCCTTGATTTTCGACATTGCCAATACGGTGAGTTCTTATCTCAGCATGATCTAAGTTGTTGAATAATAGATTGAATGTGTCTACGTTTGGTAGCCCTGTATAAAACATACACATTTCATTGCTTTTAATATCTTCAATGGGCAAATCTGGATTAATAACTTGCACACCAACTTTGTTTGTTGTCACCAAGATGTCGGTTTGTGTACCGATTGTCCTTGATATTTTAGGTTTTTGCATTTCAAAAGTCATTTCAGTTTGTGTCATACAACTTACTCCAATATTTTCAATTTGTGTTTATAAAAACATGAACTTACTGTACTATCATCAATAGGTCCCTCGTAGTCATGTAACATGAAAGACACACACTGTTACACTTCGATGAAAATAGTGTGTTCAAATACTCCTTTTCCTCTGATGCAGGTTCTTCCACTTCTGGTTGAATTCTGACTTCCTGTTGTTGCTCATAGGTCTGAAAGAAGAAAAATTGTTCTGTCAAAAATTGCTCGAAGATGTTATTTTTTTTTGCTCAGTAAAATTGTTTCCAGCAAGAAGACATACAGGATTTTTTTGCCCAAAAATCCCACGCCCAAGATCAAACAAAACAATCGTTGAAATATGCATTATTTTTATTTGCAAATAACCTTATAAGGTTTTTTAAATTAGCAATAATTTAAAGTTACGTTTTCTAACTTCCAACAATTTAAATAAACTACCTGGTATTACGACTCTATGGTCTTATACTAAGTAAGCGAAAATCAAAAAGTTTTGTAAACTTCAAGAAACAATTTACTTCCCTCGAAAACAAAGTGAAAATATAAAAACTTAACAGTATTGTGAATTAAATCCCAAATAGTCCTAAAAGTTATAAAATACACATAGCATAACATATAATCATAGATAAAAGCCAACAAACAATATAAATTAAATATACATAACAACCGGGAAATTACGCTGGCAAGCCATCAAAAATATTTTCGTGTTTAATTTTCTTACCGAAGTTGTTTCAAACTGTTTCAATCTGCCATCTTGCAGAATAAAAATCGAAGGCAAGTTGTTCTCCATCGATTTTCTTTCTTACATTCGATCCTTAAAGTGGACAGAACACAAACAATCGTTCTTTTCTGAGAACACAAACTTGGGACTCACAATCCGAATGCGTTTCAACCACGCATTTTTAAGTGTTTTGTCATTTGGAAACAGATGTAGTGCAATTATTCTATTGTTAATACATTTCCTTCTGTAACTGCTGCATACACAGCATTAATGTCTGTAAGAACTACAAACTGTAGCGACTTTTCTCTCAGATACATCAAGTTTTGCGTCTGCCATTTTTGCTCCCCAAAATTTTGTGAATACGTCAATTTTATCTTTTTTGGTGAAGAGCACGCAAGGGGAGATAATAAATCAGGGGAGATAACAACCTTTATTGAATAGAACTATAGACGATGTGTGTATGCAGTAGTAAGGAAAAACAACAATTCAAGCTCAAGACCTCTATCCCAGGTCCCAACCACATCCAAAGAAATACAATTTCCCACCACAGGGACCCACTCACCCCGGCCAACAATTCTTTTTCTCAAAATGATGACAAGGTTTCTGGCTCAAGTTTATTGTATTATTGCAAGATAAAATTTCATACCAATTTGTTAGACAAAATTTCATACCGGTAGTGGTCGCAAGTTTAGACTTCATCACCAATTATCAATGTTTCAACTGTAGGTATTAAAAATATTTCATCATCATGATAATAAAGACTAAACTTTATTCTACCGCTCACACAACGACGAGACTCAAATAAATCTTTTATTTGTGGTTTATTAAGAAGATATTTTTTATCGATAAAATATACCTTAGACCGATCGAGATCAATGGTAATAGAACGATCGAGATCAATGGTAATTTTAGTATATTATTGTTGACTGATAGGATCGTGAAAGTTATTAAATCCCTTTGATAACTGACGGCTCAATTTTTCAAGATAATTGAAATAATCGCTGTTACCAGATCTGATAAGAGAAAGTTTTAGCATGTCACGGCCACTAAAACATATTCCTGATATTTCATTGTTAATTTTAACTCTCAACTGTTTACCTTCTATCATAAAATATTTGATCTTGCTATTATAGCTATTTGTCACTGTTATATTTGCAAACATTATTTCTAAAGGTCACACAAAATTTCATACCCTAGTCGGAAAATATAATATCGAGTATGGATATGTCGTCGCGAGAGTACCCAAGTGCAAACGTATCTACTCCATTTTCGCAATAACGTTTGTCATCAACATTACTTAGCCCACGTTTGATAATAACATCTGTTTCAAGTTTCTGATGATTTGTTCGAATAACTATGGCTATTATAAAACTAACGCTGCCGTCAAGTGCATATTTATAATCATCAAATTCCATAAATTTTTTTTAACAAAATCGCGAGGTAAACCTTTTGCTTTTTTTTGTTATTTTATTATTGTGTCGCAACACGGCATGCATTTTACTCCGCAATCCGATAAAATATTTGATGATGCTCGAGTTCATTTCATCCTTCAACTTACCAAACACTTTTTTTTTGTGTCATCTATTATGTGTAGGCTCGTACAAAAGTAACAAAAGAAAAACAACAAGCTTTGTAAATTTAACAAAATAATTTATTTCCCTAGAAAACAAGGTAAAAATATGAAATAGGATTTACAGTTTGTGAATATAATCCAAACATTAATCCTAGAATTTAAAAATATAAGTCCTATCACTAAAAGTTCTAATTGAATCCAAGTTCGAATATCGATGAAGGTCCAGTATGGAAGGCGATGACGTCTTCTATAACCCGTTTGTGTTGATGTGTCAACAGTTCGTTGTTGAGTCACCAGGAATATAATTCCGGGATTTTGAATTCCGAATAATTTAGTGACTGTCTTTGTCCAAGAAAGAAGAAGAGTATTTTCCAGGGTGAATAAATTATTTTAAATACGAAAATCAACTTAAATGGCCACAACAAGACAAATACTTTGAGCCCGAAGATATATATCTACGATTGATCAAATCCACTAGGAAATGTCTGTTTTAACCCGTGATTTTAGATCACATGATGGTTCACGTTGTCACTTAACTTGAACAGCGCAGTAAAAAATGCGAATTTGCACGTAGGCTAGAATAGCCCTATCTAAGATTCAGATTCCCATACTGGAAATAAATATAAAAATAAAACTGTTTACAACAGGCAAACACGTGGGCTGAACATGACCTTGGTAATGACCAATCATTCTCACTCCATGTTTACAAAATCGGAACCAAAGTCAAGAACTAGGTTAACTAAAAATAAAAACGTAGCAATCGAACTGCGTTGTTATCAGGTCAAAAAAAACCCAACTGAACCATACGAAAAAAATCAAATCCAGGGAATAAAGTTATCATTACAATAACGTAATGAAATAAAATAAAATCAAAGAGAAATTAAAACTAACACAAAAGCACTTAAATTATATATACATAACACTTCCTCCCATAAAGAAAAAGAAAGATTTATATAATAAAGCTTTCTTGTTACCATATGTAAATTATACATGAGGTAAAACAAAATTACATAAGAAAACTCTAATAAATTATACAAAGTATACATGAAATAATATTTCTATACACCGGAAAGTGCATCTGCAGCTAAATTATCTTTTCCTTTGATGTGCCCGATGTCAAGATTATATTCTTGTAAAAACAAACTCCACCTTAATAATCTTTGATTTTTATTTTTCATCTTGTCGATGAAAGTAAGAGGATTGTGATCTCTAAAAACAACAACCGGAGAAGGAGCTGAACTAATGTAAGCTTCAAAATTCTGTAATGCCAATATTAAAGCCAAACATTCCTTCTCGATTGTTGAGTAATTTCTTTGGTGCTTATTTAATTTCTTAGAGATATAGCACACTGGTTGATTAACACCATTTCTATCTTCTTGAATCAATACTGCTCCAACCCCAAAATCACTAGCATCAACAGATAGTTTAAAAGATTGACTGAAATTTGGAGCTGTGAGAACCGGTGCACTTTGAGTATGAATGTTAACCTATCAAAAGCTTCCTGACATTTTTCAGTCTAAAGAAACGTGTTTTTCTTGCTCAACAAGTTTGTCAGAGGTTCAGCAATACTAGAAAAATGGGAACAAAAATTCCGATGGTATCAATCCATACCCAAAAATCGCATCAGTTGCTTTTTACTGACAGGCACAGGGAAATCAGAGATAGCCTTGACCTTAGCATCTATAGGTTTAACTTGTCCATGTCCCACAGTATGTCCTAGAAAAGTTACACAAGCACGGCAGAACTCACTTTTAGATAAATTGATCGTCAAACTTGCATCAGTGAGTCTTCCAACAATTTCCGAATCGTTGCTAGATGTTCTTTCCAGGTGTCGTTGTAGATGATGACATCATCGATGTAAGCATCACAATTATCTAGACCAAAGGTAATCATATTCATGTAACGTTGAAAGGTACATGGGGCACACTTCATCCCGAACGGCATTACTTTATATTGATAGCGTCCATCTGGAGTCACAAATGCCGAAATTTTCTTTGCCCTTTCCGTTAGTGGCATTTGCCAAAATCATTTCAGAACGTCAAATTTGGTGACATACTTGGCATTTCCAATTTTATCAATACAGTCATCGATTCTTGGTAATGGAAATGAATCTGTTTTTGTCACACTGTTCATCTTCCTATAATCAGTGCACATACGGAAAGTTTTATCTGGTTTCGGAACAAGTATACATGGTGAACTCCAGTCACTTTTACTGGGCCCTATGAAATCATTCTCCAGTAAATACTGAATTTCCTTTCTCAAGTATTCCTGTTTGAGAGGGTTCATCCTGTATGGGTGTTGTTTCACCGGTTTAGAATTTATAATTTCAACGTCATGGTAAATTTTGCTTGTCCTCGTAGGAACATCTGGAAATAAGTGCTCATATTCAAATAATAGCTGTTTAAGTTCATTCCTTTCTTGTTGTTGCAAATGTAACAGTTCCTGGTCCAGATTTTTCATAATTTCCGAATTCCCAAGATTTGTCACTCCAAAATTAGTAGAGTCCGACTGAATATCTTCACTTAAATTTTCAGTTGGTGGGACAGGTAAAACTAAATTAATTGCATGATTGAATTGGCTATCTCTTTCAGTATACTCGTACTCCATTAGTTTAGTTAGATTAGAGTACTAGTATTATAATTTAACTCATTCATTTTCTTCTTAACTTTGTAAGGACCGTAAAATCTATTTTGAAGAAAATTTTGAAGAATGAGCAAGAGAGAATAAACTCTATTACAAGACTGAAAACTTCTCTCAATTAAAATTGTGTGAAACCGTAATTTCACTTTTGACTTGAATTGCCGAGTGCCAAATTCAAACATAATTAGATGGAAAATTCCAGACATAAAATTTCACCCTTGATCCGATTGGACAGATTTGGAAAGGCCAAATTGAGTAACAAAAAGACTATATCAAAGCTTTTTCTATAGTTTTGGTTTTAATATTCCTCAAAGAAATTCCCTCTGGGAATGTTGTTGACGCACACATAATGGTCAACAAATATTGGTTGCCTGACTTGGTCTTAGGTAAGGGACCAACATAGTCTACCATAATCCTGCTAAATGCTTCGTCAAATGCAGAAATAGGTTGAAGATGAGCCTTAGGTATCTTCTGATTGGGTTTTCCTACCATTTGACAAGTATGACAAAATCTACAGTATTTACAAACATCACTTTTGATTTTTGGCCAATAAAAGCGAGTGAAGATCTTGTGATGAGTCTCATGAAATCCTAATTGACCAGCCAGAGGAGTTTCATGGGCCAGACTAAGTATTTCCTGTCTGTAAGTTTTTGGAACTACAATCGGATAGTTCACTGACCACTCGTCACTAGCACCTACCTCGGGAGGTCTCCATTTTCTCATAAAAATTCCATTTTTAATGAAATAACAGACAGGTACTTCTGTGGCTTCAGTTTCACTAATGGCCCTCTGAAACAAGCAGGAGATCTCAGGATCTTTTTCCTGTTCGACGACTAGTGACTGTAGTTTAACACCCTGATCAGATAAAACAGAATGAGTAGTTTAAAGAGGATCACTGAGATCAATACCTTCTGATCGATCCAAACAAGGAGTGAAAGTGACCTCATCAAAAGCCTGACCAATACATGTGTCAGCTAAAGGAATATTTTCCTTGTCAAAATCATTCTCAAAAGCTCTCTTTGCCATAGCTCTAGTAACTGCACAAGCTGGGTATAAATCAGGGAATTCCTTTTCAATAGGATCAACTTTCTGATCCAAAGAAGGCTTGTCAGTTACAAGTGGATTAACCATAAACCTTGTCTCCTGCTAGGTCGTTGCCTAGTAACAAATGAATGCCCTCAACAGGTAAAGAAGACACTATGCCGACTGTCACAGGTCCTGAAACTAAGTCTGATGACAAATTTACAGAATGGAGAGGAACATTAACAAAGCCGCACTCTACTCTCTGAATGAGAACACTCTCATTAGAAGAAGACTTCTCACAAAAAAGCAAAGTGCCTGATAATTAAAGACTCTGAGAAGCTCCTGTATCCCTTAAAATTTTAATAGGGATAGGATTAGCTAAATCACGCAAGAGTGATATAGAACCCTTCGACATGAATGGTTCTTAATTCTCCATAATAAAATCAGGCTGGGGTTTATTAGACCCAACAAATGTATTGCTTTCAATACATGACTGTGACCTTGACCTCTTAGAAATAAGAGCATTTGGGATAGGTCTATTTTGATTCTGATGCCTATATTTCAATTTGAAGCAATCAGAAATAACGTGTCCTTTTTTCTTGCAATAGGTACACGTAGGAAGAGACGAGGATTTTGAATCAAGCTTGTTAGAAGCTTGATTTTTAAAGGTTGTGCCAGACTGAGTTTTAGAAGGAGTCGTATTAGGCTGAAATACCTTTTTGCCAGTCGACTGCTGAGTGAAAGATTTGCCTACAACAGAAATTTTATGAGTTAAGGAATACTCATCAGCGGCACTAGCAGCCTTTTTCAAGGTTTCGATCTGATGCTCGTAAAGATACATCCCAATGTCACTATGGACACAGTTCCTAACTCTTCAACTAACATGAGTTGTCAAATTGTTGTGCTTTTCTCCCATGCAAATTCGACATAGTTTTTGTCAGTTGATTTTCTAGAATTCCTGAACTTTTGCAGATAAGACTTGGGGACTGACTCATAACCCTTCAAGATGCAATCCTTAACAAATCATAGTCAGCACTCTGCTCTAATGACAGTGAAAAATAATTATCACTATCTCTACCATTAAGTACACATTGTAATAATTGAGTCCAATACTTCCTTGGCCACTTCAAATTTTCCGCAATTTTTTAAAACGAAGAAAATATATGTGAACTTCTTTTTCCAGAAAAGGGGGCACTTACTTGATATTTTTGAAAACATCTAAAGTAGAAGAGTGTTTTTTCGTTTGCCAGCTCTAATTCTTTTAACCGAATTTGAAATTCCCTTTCATCATTCTCTCTTTGCATCTGTCTCTCTCTCTTTCTTCAAATTGTAACTGCATTTCTTTATCTTTCTCTCTCTCCAGCCTCTGTCTTCTTCTCTTCTAATTGCAACTGCATTAGCCTATCTGCTTTTTTTTCCTTCTCAAATTGCATTTGCATTTCTTCCCTTCTTTCTTTAAATTGCAACTGCATTACTTCCATTTCTTTTTCCATTTGAATCTATTCTTTCTGAACTGAACCTTTCTTATCTCTAATTCCAACTTTTTTAGCTAGACTTCCATTTTCAAAATTTCCAAACACTCCTGGATAAAATTAAGAAAATTCTTTACTTTTGATGATATCGTGAAAACAATCTGTTGATTCCACTAAAAATTTCAAACAAAATATGAAATAGTGCTTGGGATTTAAAAACTAGGGGAATTTGAATTTCAAAAAACAATTTTTTGAAATATGTTACATGTAGGCTCGTACAAATGTAACAGAAGAAAAGAGTGAAATCAACAAGCTTTGTATATTTTAACAAAATAATTTATTTCCCTAGAAAAGAATGTAAAAATTGGTAAAATAGGACTTATGGATTGTGCATATAATCCAAAATTTAATCCTAAGAATGAAAAACACAAGTCCTATCACTAAATAGTTCTATTAGAATCCAGGTTCGAATCTCGACGACATACAAATATGGAAGGCGATGACGTCAGATGTGGTCCATGTACGAATATCAACAATTCCTCAATTGAATCACAGTTTTTTGTTTGCGAATAATTCCAGAATAAATTTCCATGAATATCTTTCAGAATTTTTATAAGAAAGTCAACTTGCTGAGTTTCCAGGAGAATAAATTATTAAATCCAAAAAACAGATGAAAAACAAACAATCTGGCAACAATAAAAAACCACCTCGTTCCTTCAAGATGTTAAAACGACTCTGACAGAAAAATATTAAGAATGCGTATTTAAGCCCCACAAAACATCATTTCAAGTCTCGCGAGATGGGTCATGTGGTCTCTTACTACAAGACATCTATCACGTACACCAGTGTAGCCCCACTTAAGAACAAGTAACGAAAAAACGTTGTTTACACATGGTGACCATGCAAACAAAGTATGGCCTTGATACTGACCAATCATTTTAGCTGCCTGTTTACGAACTTCCCATCCCAAGAAGAACTAGGTTAACTAAAAATAATTCTCATGTAACACGTTTTACGTCTTAGATAAACACCATTTACGAAAAGAAAATATCGAATTACTGAAAAAGAATTTCGAATCCTTTCAATAATCATTACAATAAAATGTAATGAAACAAGAAATAAAAGAAAAAAGAATTTTAAAACTTACACACAAGCAATTTAATTACATATACGTAACAAATATTTTAGCCAATATTCATATATCCCGGACGAGAACCCCAGTTTTCCTTTGTTACGTGTAGGCTTGTACAAAAGTAACAAAAGAAAAGAGTGAAGTCAATGAGCTTTGTAAATTTAACAAAATAAGTTATTTCCCTAGAAAACAAGGCAAAATGTGAAATAGGACATATGGTTTGTGAATATAATTCAAAAATTAATCCTAGAATTCAAAAATATAAGTCCTATCACTGAAAGTTCTAATTGAATCCAAGTTCGAATCTCGATGAAGTTCCAATATGGAAGGCGATGACGTCCTCTATAACCAGTTTGTGTTGATGTGTCAACAGTTCGTTGTTGAGTCACCAGGAATATAATTCCGGGTTTTTGAATTCCGAATAATTTAGTGAATGTCTTTGTCCAAGAATTTCGTTGAAGAAGAGTATTTTCCAGGGTAAATAAATTATTTTAAATACGAAAATCAACTCAAATGGCAACAACGAGACAAATACTTTGAGTCCGAAGGTATATATCTGCGACTGATCAAATCCACTAGGAAATGTCTGTTTTAACCCGTGATTTTAGATCACATGATGGTTCACGTGGTCACTTAACTTGAACAGCGCAGGAAAAAAAGAAAAAAATGCGAATTTGCACGTAGGCTAGAATAGCCCTATCTAAGAATCAGATTCCCATACTGGAAATAAATTTAAAAATAAAACTGTTTACAACAGACTAACACGTCGGCATAACATGACCTTGGTAATGACCAATCATTTTCACTCATTGTTTACAAATGGGAACCAAGGTCAAGAACTAGGTTAACTAAAAATAAAAATGTAGCAATCGAACTGTATTGTTATCAGGTCAAAACAGAAAACTGAACCTTCCGAAAAAAGTCAAATACAGTGAATATAGTTATCATTACAATAACGTAATGAAATAATGATTTCATAATCATAATGATTTTGTCTTGGTGATGCTATTGCTTGTTGTTCTTGAGATTATAAACTATTATCTATTATCATTTATTCCGCACAGAAAGAATAATGGTTGTGTAAATCATGTAGCGAAATAGGATAATCAAGATCAACTTCAACAAAATACGAAACATCGTCAGGTATCTTTTTTTCTGTTTCCGCTAGAAATTGGTCCGTCGTAATCCAATGAAATCCACCAAATTGCATTTGCTCTGACATCGAATAACCGTACAAATTTTTAAAATCGAGACAAACGATATCCTTCGATAGAAGCTTAGGATTATAATTTTTCATATACATATTTGCTTCCGCATACTATTTTGGTATCACACTAATACCGCCTCGGATACCTTTATCGATAAAATTAAAACATGTCAACGTCAGTCAGTAATTCTAACTTCACTTTACTAAACTTTAACAAAGCATCCCAAGATAACCCGGGAGCAGAGTAATACCAACAAGGATTGAGTCCATAATTATTATAACTCACTTTTCGAAAGCTTTCAAATACGAATTCTTTCCAAGTATCTTGTGCGTATTTATACTCGTCATCAGTTATATTTTCATTTTTTAGTTGCGAATAAAATTTATCTTTCTCAGGTAGAGAAGTTCCAATCGTCGTGATAATACGGAAAATCCTTTTATCGTTAATAGATTAAATTTATCTCCAAAATAATCTTGTAAGTTATCAAGTTCGCTACAACTTTCACCAGCTCATCTAACGATGCTGCCATAAACTGTAGGCTGTCAATAAAACGCAACTTAAATAAAGTAACTGACATATACTTTTCAGAATTATTTGGGGTACACTTGATCGTATTATCGAGTTTTAAACGAGACGTTATTTCAGGATCACCAAAAGCTTCTGCCATAATGTGACTGTCATATCCTCGGAAGTTGTGAAGAACAACTGGAATAAAATCTGGAGCATGAAACTTTAGATTACAATTATCATGAGCCACTCTACGATATTGCCCGGTCAAATGACAATGATCACGTACTTTTTCATTACCAGTAGAGTCAAAGGCTTTTTCACAAATATGACAAAATTCCGCTTGTTCGTGATCAGATTCTTGTTGAGCTGTTAATTTTATCATTGCAGATGTTTTTCTTAAACGATTAAATATATCATCAGCTTCGTTAATCAACTGCTTGAGAAGCCAAACAGCTGGATCCTTACCACGATATAATTTAATCGACTTGGATAAACTCGAATTAGTACAACAATCTACTTTATACGCTACTCCGTATGGGATATGATTTTGAATTTTTCTTGTACTCGACTAGTTAGGATTATTTTCTGCGACAAGCACAGGGTGTAGCAAACATTCAAAGTCGGCGTATACGACGAAATGAATTTTTAGTGTATGCTTATGATTGACAAACTGTAATAAATTATTATCTTTGGACGGCATCGTTATTCGTTGTATATTATGACAATACTGTAGATGCTTTTGTAATTTTTCATTGTCAGAGCAACCGTGCAAACAACGATAACAGATGTACTTTTTATTTTTATATTTGTTATAATGTTTACCAACAAGTCCGTTAAAGTTTTTGATCCAAACATAATCATTCTTATAAAACAGCAAGTTTATTGTCGATTGCGAAGCTTTTTCTGAAATATACCTTGGATAAACATTTTCACACTCGTCAAGGCCGAATATATTATCTGATATATTATTTTGCTTTTCAAACTTTGGTATTTGATTTTCTGCAGCTGGAAAGTCAATGCCATTAAAATTTAATTTGATACGTGACTAAAATACTCGTCAACGCGATCAGCATTTTTTTCTGCTGGAAACATCGCAGAAAGAATAGCCCACTAGAAACATCTGTTATCAAGTTTTTTACGTTTATGCAACATTTTTTATTTTTAATTTTTTGTGGCAGGTCAATATACGAACTACCGCGTAATACATTATATTTTATTGTGTGAAATAAAATTTCAGTAATCATCTCAAACTTCCAGCCCGAAACCTGATTCAGTAAATTCTTCTATTTTTTCCAAATTTCCTGGTGTATTTCATCAGTTAGTGATGAAAGATCAGTTAATGTAAGGGTCTGCAAATTCCTCGTCAGTCCCAAGCAGCTTTGAAAATATAACTTGATATTGCACTAGTATTTTCAAACCCTTATGTTTTTCAAGTTCACATTTTACAGTTGGTTCTAACAAATGATGAAGATTTGTTGTAGTGAAATTTACCAGGACGATTTGTTTATCAAACCGATAGCTGTTGTCAAATCCTACAAAAGCAGTGACTATTTTTGTAGGTTTTCCTATAAGGCTCTTTTTGGCTATATCACGTAACTTCAGCATTATTATACAATGTAATATTATATCTCTAATTGATTATTCGATAGATATCTCACCGCACACTGCGCACGCGCTAGTTGAATGATCAATTAGAGATATCAAATGCTTATAGTATAATGGCACAAAATCTGACAAGCGCAAACGAGCAAGAGTACTATTATGTTCACCCCTAGTAAAACTCGTACGCGGGAAATATGTTAGTGTCGGTGATTCACGTCAAATATGGGAAACTGTTTGGTAAAGCAACACCAGCAGGAATGATGATAAGTGTTAGAGGAGATAATACTGAGAAAGTAGAAATGTTAGGAAATATTTTATTTATAACGTTATTTTGTGGAGACATACCAGCTGGACAGCGAGTATATCATGTGAACGTCGCGGTTATTGATGATAACATTGAAAACTTGTCTTTACAGAACAAATTTCAACCTCATTACGTGTTTGATCTCTACGAGGCGAACGATCTTGGAATTATTCGAAAAAGAAAAACTAAAAAAGTTGTTGGTTTTATGAACAATACGGGGTATCTCATGGTGACTGTTAGAGGAACACTAACTGATCAAGTTAACTATTTATCACATCGTTTTGTTTACGAAACATTTAACGGACCTATACCTAATGATTTAGTAATTGACCAAGTCAACCGAATTAAAACAGACAATCGTCTAGAAAACCTCGAACTTGTCACTCAACAAGAAAATAGCAGACGAGGACGAGGTTATAATGGGTCAAATTTTAGATGTCCTAAACCTGTCATTGCGGTAAATCTGGAAACAAATGAGGAACTAAAATTTCCTTCAATGACAGCTGCTGCAAGATATTATAAGATAAATTCTAAAACAATAAAATATGTCGCAGATGGAATAACAAGATCAGCAACATCACAATCAACATTTGACAGAATCATCTTCAAATATGACGATTAATTATATTTTCTAGCTCGTTTTTAGTTAAGCAATTGTGAGCAAACGCAATAACATCATCTTTATCAAATTGCAGCGTCATTACTGCGCTCTCATTAAGTTTATTTTTTTCTGCCGCTGTTAGCAGAATCTTATCAGAATCAATTTGCATAATAATAACGTCAACAGAATAATAACTATACCCCGACAAACATTTTCGCACTGTTTCGGCTAATTCTCCATAATTTATTATATTAACTTTCTGATGATATTTTATCTCGTTAGTCATCTTATTATTATAAATTAGATAAAAATATATTATAATGTGGACTTGATGAAACTACTTGCTGTTTTCTACGCCAGCGATGTAATCGCGGACGATAATTTTAAAGCAGGAGATGCTATAGTCGTAGATAAACACGACTCGGTTGATTACACAGAGGATGACATTCTACTTAACAACAACGACGAACCAAATGAGATTGTAGGTGTACTTGATAAAAAAAATTATATCAGACCGACATCTGGTCGATATAATGTAAAATATCATATCACAAAGTAAATTTTGAAATTTAATTTTACAGTAGATGAAAATCAGTCCTTTTGACGGCTGATTAAACCCTTTTTAAACATCAGAATTCCAGACCGACAGAAAAATATAAAATTCGATTTTATATTTGTCAAAATATTTAACCTAATGACGATTTCTGACGATCGCAGACAATATTTAATATCGTTATGTGAGCCAATAAATTGTAAATCTGTCAAACTTAAGTACGAGGAAATCATCAAAAACATTATTTCATAATTTGTTTGGTTGGTACTCAACTATTAAATTTATCGCTATAACCCAGCCACTTGACAAGGCTTTAATTGCCACGCTTTTAAATTACTCGTTCGATAACGAAAACATCTTGTTCAGTTTTTGTAATTCTTGTTCGTAAAACCTACCAATTACAGGCTCACCTGCTAGATCCTTTAGCGCGTATGTTACAGGTATTGTCATTAAAACTTTATCAACTATAAATACTTCTTCAGTCCAGCTTGGGGTAAATCCTTTCTCAAATACTTTTTTAGCTAACGAAATTCGAACTTTATCACCGACTTTAAATTTATGTCGCCGGTACATGTTTTCATTTGCCAATATTGGATTTTTAATTGCGTCATTTGGTGACATTTTCCTTTCCTTGGCGGAAAGGGTTCGATGTTTTGTGTTTTTATATTTGTCAACAATTTGTGAAAGATCATCAGTATACCTCTTTGTATTTTCAGCTGTCAAATGCTTATGTATCAGCTCGTTTACTGTGCGATTAAATCTTTCAACGACAACGCTTTTCCCCTCAACATCAACTGTATTTCCTCTCCGTGATCAGTCCAAATTTTATTTGGTTTTCTATTGCCCAGATATCGTCAACGGCATTCGTGACAACCTTACGTCGTGGAAACTTTTTTTTAGATTTATGTAATTCTGATGCCAGATCATCGTACAATTCTTTTCCAAGACCTAACTTATATTTTGTTCCTATCATTCCTTGAACTAACTTTCTATCAAATCGTTCTCTCGTATTTACAGGTTTCATCTCATGTACTTCATCAAACATTACTTTATCACAGTTTAACTTTGAGGTCTCTGCACGAGCGTTATCAGTACGCTCTATATAACGATAACAGATATCATGACGCATTGCTATTGCATCAACTTGATTATAAGGCTCTTGTCCTGGTAATAGATTATCGTTTTCGTCTAACTGTTTGTCTAGTGGATTGTACGGCCCGGTAATATTTGTGGCCAGGCATTGTCCATCCTTCTTTTGGTTTCGGTAATTTTCCAATAAATTTGTGGATGTCAATACCGCTGCCAATTACTTCACGTCGATTGCATGATTGACAGTACTTAACAATTTTATCTTGTTCGATACAAAGATCTTTATCACAATACAATTACATTTTATTTTATTTTATTTTATTTTTCAATCGTCGACAAAAATTCTTTTTGGTAGATTTTGGTCAATTTATTGTGTTTTCGGACTTATTTTACCTGGTTTTTTTAAAGGGAAAATGGTTAAAAAAAAATCAAAGAAAATCAGTCTCATTTCTTATTTTTTTGGAGGGTCAAACCTCGAGGGATTTTTTATTTGATTTTGTTCAAGTTTGATTTTGTTCAAGTTTTTGATAAAAACGAAAAACTGTAGTCAAAATTCCTTATTTTTAGCTGATGTTTTTGTCTGGGTTTTTTTTTTTTTCGATTTTGATAAATGTTTAGCAGGAAAATTGTGAAATTCATCAAAAAATTAAAAAAATCAGTATAATATCCCCCGAGGTTTGGCCCTTGAAAAATAAGAAATCGGACCAAAAGATATTTACCTTCGTCAATTAATCATCTACTAAAATAACTCCAGCTTTGAACAATTTAATTGTAGATATCGATTTCAGAAACATACTTTTTTTCTACCACAAACAGCGCAAATGCGTTTTAACATTATTCTATTAGTTTTTGTTTTTCTCCGTTGTCTCATCTTTATTATCTGTTTTAGTTTTACATCTGAGACAGTATGTTGACATTTTTATATTTTGTAAGTTTAGATAAAAGTAACTGCAATTTCATCATTTGCTTGAGAAGGTTGCTTGTCAAGTTGTAAAATAAACTTTAAAAAGTCAGGATCTCCGGAGTTTTCACTTCTGGACATCTGTCTCATAAACATAATGCAATAATAACCACAAGCGGATGTTCCAACCAGTTGTAGTTGATTAGACGAGTAATTTATTTTTTAAAATTTTTTAAAAATATATATATATATTTTTTTATAAGATTACTCGGAGAAAGTCCGAACGAATCAAAATAATTATTATCGTAGACAGCAACCCAGTGAATGCCAGATCCATCATTAAAGTTTTATATATTTACAATACACGAACCACCTGCTGGTACATTATCTAGTTCGTCTTTAGAGTACACTCCACGAAATCCGACAATGTCATTGAATGTTTCATTTATATCAAAATTACTCAACGGCGGCTGGTGCTTGGTAGAGTCATTCTACGTTCTATCCCTAGCAGATTTCGTATTAGACTGCCTGCTTACCCCGTTAAAAGTAAAGCGAAAGGAATAATTCCTCCTCGTTTTGTTTTTCTTGGCGCTCGAGGACGCTTCGTCATCGTTTTCTTTTTGTTTAGATTTTGTCGCTTTGGCTGGCGTTATATTATTTATTGTTACATAAAACTAACGATAGATTTGTTTGATACCGTCTCCAGATATCGCTTTTTTAGTTGCTCCAGATACTGCCCCTAGTCCAAGTGTTCCTAGCACAGGCAACATTTTTGGTATTGCGCTAGCTATTACAGAAAATGCTCGTCCAAGAAAACCACCGTGTTTTGACATCGCTGTTATTTGTGCAACAAACAGTTTGAGAACAAACGGTTTTCCCCGATTAAGTTTATTGATTTGCTCTTGCGTCAACATTACTTTCACTGCGGCGACAGCACTCCCTAGAATCTCTGGGGATATCATTTGAGAGACAGAGTTACGTTTGGCTATCGATGCTGATAATTTTTTAATTTGGCCGTGTATTCCGTTTTCATTTTATACTTGTTTGTCACACAATGCTCACACTTGGACAGTCATCTTCCTTTTTTTGCATCAATTGTCAAAAATCTATCACTGACAACTAGCGTATGTACGTTATACTGTTCGGCTGGCAGTACGACAAGCGTCCAAGTGACTTCGATATCAACAGTCGATCCAATAAATCGTTCGGAATGTTTTTATATGTTAAATTAAAAGATAGGCTACAGTGATCGAAATTCCTCTACTGATATCTGAGATCCACTGTCAGCGTCCTGATATTTTTGCGTAGCCTCCATAAGGTGCATATACGGCCGAAATATGTTTCTGGTGGCGTCCACGGCAAAGTTGCATTCGATTGCACGATCGGGATATTGTCTAGAATTTACTCTAACAAAGATTCGTCTGACTTCAGGGTTATCAAATACGGAGTTGTTCATTTCTTGATCATTACGACGTGCCTGTAGTTGAAATACAACGAACAAATGTCGAGGTAATTGTTTGCTTGACGTAGCTGTAACACGTCAGGTGTAATCAGTTGTGCTAGGAATTGCTGTTTGGTAAATTCTGTTTTGCTGAAAATATATTTGTTTTCGTGTAAGCGGTGAATAATGATTCGAGTTCCATCGTTTTAGCTACAGATGGAACAACTCGTGGCATCCACAGCGCTAATCTTGTAATAGCAAACTGTCCTTCAGCTACTCCATCAGCGTGCATTATAGAATCGTTTTGATCAGCTCGATCGAATATAAGTGTATGTTTTACTCCGCAAAAAACTTTGTTATACTCGCGGCAAAATCCAAATATTGTACTTAACGGAAGGATCATTGTTAGTTGGCGAGATTCTGCAGGAAATGCGTTTCGTTTGGCAAATGCCTAATTGTATTGCTGTCGTCGTATATTTGTAACGGCTAATTTTATTGAATTGCCTATCGCAGCTGCATCATCAGCAGCTGGATTAGCGGTTAGATTATTATTATCTGGGTCAGGAGCACCAGCACCAGTACGAAACACGCTTCAAACAGCTGTCCCAAATACGGTATCTGTAAACCACATCATATTGGTGGCCACTGATCTCGAATAATCATCGCTGAACGAGACGATGTTAAGTATTGTACTCGCTATAGGCAAGTGCATTGAAATATCTATCACAGTTTGATTGGCCAATTGGTACCGTGCAGTTTTAAACAAGTTCCAACCTTTACTGACAAGTGCAATTTCTGCACCAGCTGAAATATCACTGCCTATCGCAGTTAATAAGTGGCCACGCACTTCTAGTACCGCCTTGTGCGTCAATAGAAACACGTTCTCATCTCTTGTGTTAAAAGTTCTGATGCCAGCTTTATTTGGTTCGTATGAGTTTTCGTCGAGATACTCGACATACTCGAATTCTGTCACTGTGTCGTCGGTATCATGTTCTTCGGCAAGATCGAGATAATTTTTAACTGACATTATTTTATTTTATAATCGCCACACAAAATTACAGCAACTAAAAATCAGCAGGCGTTATTTGCCTTGTTTTCTTTACAAGTTTGCGTATTACCTCTTCACCACGTGGTGACAGTAATTTTTTTGTTGTTGTAGGTGTCATAGCTCGTTCTGTTTCCGCTCTTGGTGCAATATCTAATATTGCTCGTTTTATTTCCAATGCAGAAGGTGGGCTGCCTTTAATCTTATCAGCGATCTTTTTTCCTACTGCGGTGCCAGCAGTGCTAGGAATCGCTTTACCTGCGTCAAGTGCAATTGATGCTACTTTACGCGCAATTCCTGGGATGTTTTCAGCTATTTGTGTAAATATATTTTCAAAAAATCCACCTACAATTTTTCTTCTATAAACTTTTTCGTCTCATCTTGTTAATAAATTAGGTTTACAACATTTACGCCGACAGCTACGTTATAACGCACCTATGCGTTCCGTAGGTGTAAGTAATACGTGACAATTTAATTGTTAAGATCTATTTGTTGTCCTTATTGATCTGTTAGTTGCATTGTTATGCTGGTTATTTAGTTTTCAGGTGTAATCGGATGGTATATTATTTGTCTAGGAGTAATTTGCATCAGTGACCCAGGCGGGACATCTGGTGAAAAACTATAGATTGTTTGACCTTGACTTCGTAAAGCTGAATATGACCCTACTGCAATAGAGCAATTGATTAATATTGTGTTCACTTGTGTTATGTTAACTGGCAGATCTCCGTCATATGATACACTTTGTTCTGCCACGCTGCTGTATTGTTGGTTTTTGAAGCCTAATAATGATGCGATACTAGTCGCTGGTGAAAAATCGATTATCAAATTATTTTTTAATGTGATTCTGGCTCGTAGCGTATTATAGTTTGGAGTCAGTTCAAAATTTTCTGCGGCAGTGTATTTTGCTCTCAGGCCTCTTATCGTTATGTTGAGATCAGTTACATCATACGCTCCCTGTGGTATTCTAACTGATACCCAAGCACAAGAATTAAATGTAAAGTCATCATTGACGTTTAATTTTACATTTGCCATAGAATGCCATACTGTAGCAGAAATTAATCCGATTTCGTACTGTTTATTCGGATCTAGTATTATTGGCGGATTACAGTAGACAGAAAAGTTTGCTCTGTCACCCGTTGTTTGTTACTAGTCGAGTAATAATGTTGTCGACATTATTTCAATGTTGTTAGTTAAGATCGTCATGTAAACATTTGTACTCGTTTGATGTCAGTAATCTGCTTGATCTAAGATTATCTAATATATCTACAATTTCGTTATCGATTTCCGTACATTCATTACCAGCTTCATTTGATGTTATTAATAATGTAAGTCGGTCAACCAGTTCGTCGTTTGATGTAAAAAATTTTATACCTGTTCCAGTTCTTTCTTCTTATAATTTTTTAATTCGTTTATCCTCGTACTTATTAAACAGTCTTTTGAAAGTCCATCCTTTGGAATATTCGTTTGATCTAGTTCTGTACTGATTTGCTGTTGTTCTTAAAACACTAGCAATAACTCCGTCTCTCATTTTATCCATCAGTCAATATTTCTCCATCTGTTTGAGCTTCTTTAAGCGCTTTTTCAGCTATTGGAAAATCATTAATTTTATCGTTTAAAATTCTTTTTAGTTTATTGTAATCATCATCATTCCATTTTCGAATGTTCTTAAGATCGATAAGTTTGTCTTCTGCCAGATATTTTTGAATAAATTCGGTAAGTTCGGAATCTTCTATTTTCACCCTAGATTGTTTTCTGTAAAATATTCTCTGTTTTTCAATCGGCATTTCATCTACGATAATCTCACGCGTCATTTTTTGTTACTCGGATAATTCTTTAGTTCGCTCTGACACATCTTCTATTAACTTCTTTAACTCGACAGGATTAATTGTTGATGTTGCTATTGCACGTTGAAGCTCAGGGGGGTTATTTATTAATCTCTCAAATTCGGTTTGTCCCGCAACAGGATTAGCAATGTTTCTCAAAAGTTCCTCTGCAATTTTTTTAGTTTCCTCTATCGATCTTTCTCCAAGTAAACCTAACAAACCTTTTTCTTGTACTTTTGTTTAGTTCCTCTGGAGATAACGCAGATATCTCTGGTTGTTCGCCAAGTACTGCTTCAGTAACAGGTTTAAGAAAACCAGCGGCTGTTTCTCCTGCTTGAACTTGTCCTCGACGAGCTTCTTCCACTTTTTTCTTAAAAGCACCAGGAGTTGTAATAAAGGTTTTTAGTAATTCAATTTTTTGTTGATGTTTATCCATTGTTTATTTTTTATCAACTCTATAACATTCATCTATAGAAATGTGTTGATACAACAACGAAACATTTTAGCTGGATCACGCGCTAGTTTATCAAATAAAAAGAAATTGTATTTGTCTTTGGTTGCATGATGATATAGTTCAATTAATTTATCTTTCGTTACATCACCGCATTGCTCGTTTGCAATATTTCTAACATCACCATTATCTTGTCCGGGAAACAATACAAAACATCCCGTATTTCGCCTAATAAATATGTCAACGTTATAAAATCCTTGCGCGAGATAAATCGAATTACATTTTTTGTTACGCGATAATGAAAAATACGACTTAATCTTATTCATCTCCTCGTTGTTTAGAGGAACATCATTAAATACAATTATTTTATGCTCGGACGAATCAAGTTCGTCAACTGGAATTAATTCCACTGGTTGTTTTATTAAAAATATATCATCGCCAGCGTCAAGCTCATCAGGAAGTTTATCATTGTACTCGCTCAATAATTTGTATTTATCCTGTTGTGGGTTAATTGTGTAAATATATACCTTATCGTAGTTAAAGCTATCGTTGAGTAAGAGATTTAATAATAAATTTGTTTTACCAGAGCCTGTACGACCAACAATATGATAATGACAATCTGGAAGTTCGTTATTATGTTTATGTTTGATTAATCGTTCGGTGTCAGAATTTAATATCGTTGAGTCCGCCATTATTGTTATATAATGTTATGTTATATATTTTATATAATATGAGTTATTACACAAAGTTTGGAGCAGCACTTACGGGATCTGTTTCCGCTCACGAACCAATAATAACTGATACGTCATCATTAGTAAAAAAAAAGCCGGCGACACAATGACAGGTTTTCTATTAATGTCAAATCAGCGAGTACTCGGTTTAGAAGTAGATTATCCGGCATCAAAGGTCGATCTTACTCAAGCGGTAGGCTATTCACAACTAAAAACGATCGATAATAACAAACTATCACTGACAGGAGGAATTTTAAGCGGTAACTTAGATATGTCAGGGAAAAAAATAATAAATTTGGATACCGCATATCCACCAGCAAACTTAAATCAAACACAAGCGGTAAGTTATTTACAGTTGAAGTATGTGGATGGCAACAAGCTTGACAAAACCGGTGGAACGGTTACAGACAACATTAATATGTCGAGTAAAAAAAATATTGGGTTGGAAACTGCCTATCCACCAGCAAATGTTGATATTACACAAGCTGTAAGTTATGCGCAACTAAAATCTGTTGACGATAACAAGCTTAATAAGACTGGCGACACAATGACAGGTTATCTTGTAATGAGCAATAACTCAAAAATAACTAGATTACCGGCAACCTCACCACCAGCTGATGATACTGATGCTATTAGTGATGCTCAGTTAAAAAGGAGCACTCTCCCCATATGTGAGACAATCCGGTGGACCAATGTCAGGTAAGATAAATATGAGAAACAATAAAATAACGTCGACATATGTTCCAGTTAACCCTAATGATCTAACAAAAAAGGCGTACGTTGATAGTCTATCTGGTGGTGGTATAAAACGAACTAAAAATAATGTCGGGTATATTCCAACACTTTTTAAGGCAACTGACAACCGAGTTGGGTTTGAGGTAAGCGCTTCATCATATTATCCTGAAAATTATCCTCATTACGCTTTCCCTGATAGATAAGAATGGACTACTAACGGAGAAGTTGAAAACTTTTGGATTAAAATTAAATGTCCCATTGCAGTTGCTATTTAGCAATTTCATTTGCGTGGTCGATTAAACTCTAGTGTTGGTCGGATTTATAATTGGCGATTGGAGGGTTCAAACGATGATATCAACTGGATAACATTGTATAGCACAGAGAACACGTATTTTTCAACAACACAATTTTTTACATTTCCGACAGAAAAGACCGTTAAGAAGTACTTGTTCTTTCTAGTTTATGTCGTCACTGCTGAAAGTCCGTTTCCAATCTTGACAGCATTTCAAATATACACGCTCGACGATCAAATTTAACCTAACATTGTAAAATAAATGTCAGAACCACCGATTATAACCGTTGCAAGAGAATTTTACAATGGTATTTTTAAACCAGACAAAGGTTTCACTACTGAAGCAAATTCTACAGATGAAGTACGAGCGATATATAGAATCCAAGATATGATGAAACTAATTAACATTAAAGATCTAAGTACTAAAATATCAGAAGAAATAAATAATTTTGTTCGCGTTAGGTATATGCGAGGACCACAACTAATAGAAGCAATAAACGAATTTGATATCATAAACAGATACTGTCATCCTGATGATTGTCTAGAAGAATAAAAAAAGTTGAAATCTTGCTGAAAAAATATTACTTGAACTTGACAAGAAAGATATGAATTTAATAATACGATCAGATCTAATAAAATCACGAGCTTAGGGTGGAAGAGCGCAGGAAGAAATACGAATAAACGATAATCATGATCGTCTCAACAAATTAGCGGAATCTAAAATTTTAAAATTAAAAAGAAACAAAAATTTACGCGATAGTTTTTTAAAACGAGAAATTTTTAAGCATCTCAGTATGTACTACCATGATAAGGAAACCCAAGTTAAAATTGCTAGTACAGCGGATACAACGTTAATTATTAAAGTGTACTCAAATGCAATTTTACCAATGATGCGTGAAAGACCAGAATTCGATCCGATTATTGTTAATAAATCTCTAGAGATAATCAAAAATATTAACGAGGAAATCGATAACTTCAGTGATGTTGAACGAGAAAAGTTTTTTGAGGAAGTTAAACAACGTTGGAAAATAAGATTGATTCTTATCACGACATAAGTTAAGAAGATGATGTTCCATTTCCATCACGCCAGCGCTCTAGACAATTGTCATTACGAAATTATTACAATGAAATTGATAAAATACTCACGAAACCATATGAAAAATTAATGTCAAAAGTAGCTTCTGCTATTGGTTTTCTCATAATTGATAGAGACATCCTCCTAAAATTAACTCTAAAAAATTTCATAGTCGCATACGCAATTATCAGAGAATATCTTGTCCTCAAAAATTTTACGTTGGATCAAATAAGCTTGGTACTAGGGTTTATTGATGAAACAGAAAAAGAATACGGTAATTTGGTAAATAAAACAGATCTGTATGAACGTGAAGTAGTAAACACGTTTGATTCCTACAGTTGGTTAAAGAAATGAGGTATTGACAGATAGACGATACGATGATACCTCGTCGGATGTTTATGACAAGTACAAGGATTTTATAGCTGAACCTAAAAATAATAAGTTTCGTGAATTTCTTGATTCAATTGTTTTGTACTAAAACTTTTATTATCGTATAAAACTTGTAAGCAAATATTGTATAATGAAAAAGCAGATCGTCGATTTCAATCATATTTCAGAATAAATTCCAAAACAAGATGTTGACTCACTAATGCAATATTACAAATTTTATCATTAAAAACCTCTGGTGTGTAAAACAATGTTACAGGCATTACAGTAGAATACTTCGAGGAGTATCATATTTGCCGCTGCTAATGACTGGCTCTGGTATAATTTCGAGTGGCGCATCATTAAACCCGTTTTTATTAATAATATCTGGTGTTGGTGTTTTTTTTCAACAGCGTGTAAGAAAATTGAGCCTCGATTTGAGACAACCCCAAAAAATGCTTGTAAACAGCAAGTATCACTTATAAAAAATTACTTGATCAGATACGATCTTATTTGCGAGGCGTAAAATATGATATGGACGATTTAATACGCGAGTTTCGTATTATTTGACAGTACGTTAACAGATATTCTGCCAATGAGTCAGCAGGTATGGAGAAGATTATCATAAAATATGGTTGTGATAGGGTATGAAACTTTGTCTAAACTTTAGAAATAAATTAATCTCAAGCGATGCCTTTAATCCTCCCTAATTAATTTTATGTAACGATAATACAATAATCGACGAAATAAACTTGTCATCATTGTGAGAAAAACAAATTGTTGGCCCGGGTGAGTGGGTCCCTGGGGTGGGAAACTGTATTTGTTTGGATGTGGTTGGGACCTGGGATAGGGGTCTTGAGCTAGAATCCTTGTTTTCCCTTACTACTCATGCTATCTTAATTGCGTGCTCTTTTCTTAGAGGGATCCCGGCAATTTACATATCCTGTACGACTTCTATCGGTACTATAAATACAAACACTGTATCAAAAAAGTAAAAGAAACTTGCAAAGCAGATGCGTTGTGACAGTCCATTCCGCCAGCGGAAATACGTGGCCTTGGCTTATTGACTCCGACGCTCTTGGTTGTCTACCAAATCCTGTCTTTTTCAATTGCATTTTGTTTCAAATTAAATCTTTGGACTGGCTTATAAAATGGAACGTATCTGAGGGAGATGGGATAGCTCATGACCATGGTATGCTTTTCTATGCTATTTTCATTGTCTTTGAGAGCAGGGGTCATAGGCTGAAGCATTAGATATGCGAAAAGTTATGAACATTTCTCCTAAATAATTGTCCAAATGATCAGAATGGTATTTTCAATATTGCGTGTCTATTGTTTGTTTTGTACATTGAGAATAGCACGATAATTCGTTTGCTTGGTTGAAAGTTTCTTTCTTGACTCGCTCAACTCATTACATTGTTAACATTATCATCTCTACTTTCAAACGGACCAAACATCTTATTTATTTCATTAACAAACAAATCTAAGAAATCAAAAGCTAAGGCGTCTAAATCATGAGCGATATATGGTTTACATTCAAAATAGTTTCCAACACACAACACTATTTTCGACACACGTTTCATGCTGTATGAAGCAGTGCAGTATGGAAAGATACTGCACGATTCTGGCAATGTAAAGTTAATGGCGAAACAAATGAGCATATAGTAAAATATTTTACAAGTTATATGATATTAGCAGACAAAAGGTTCCACGGAACAATATATAAGCAAATAAATTATACGCATTAAATTCCTAAACGTAATCCAGGCAATTAAAGTGACATCTAAGAGGCAGAAAGTACGTAGTTGCAAACGATAGGAAAGGCTGGATCGAGGGAGGGAAGGAGAAGAGAAAAGAAGTGATAACAATTACAGTTAAATATTATCTACTTTGACGTTCTCACGTGCATCATGTTTCCTCTAAGTCATGAACATCCCCACATTCAAGTACACAATGCTTTCCCTCAATCATGAACATCCCCACACTCAAGTACACAATGCTTTCCCTCAATCATGAACATCCCCACACTCAGGTACACATTACTTTCCCTCTGTAATGAACAGGCCCGGCCCTAGGGCAAGGCGAACCGCCTTGGGCCCCACGCTAGTAGTATATGGGGGCGATATGACCTCACGTAGATCTGTTAAATTTAGTAGGTTGTACCCTGGCGACAAAGGGAATTTAACATGGGGAATTTTAACATGAGTGGGACTATAGACGGACAAGATTTATAGCGACAAAATATCACCCTGGGCCTGTTTACGGACATTGGGAATATTGTATAGGGACAAGAAGAATGGAACAGGTGGGGTGATGTCACGGTACTGGACACTTGCAACAATGTAGCAAGTACCGTGACGTCATGCCACCTGTTTCATTTCTATACAAAGTTTTATGCATTTGCGTTTGTGTCAGTGGATAGTATAGTATGTTTTATGCATTCGCGATCGTGTCACCTGTTGGGGAAATTTAACATGGGTGGGACTATAGACGGACAAGATTTATACGGACAAATGGCACACCCTGGGCTACTATAGTGTCAATCACGGTACTGGACACTTGCAACAAGCTGAACACGAACGCGAATCACATTTTTCATTTAGATTCTTCATGCGCCAAATTTTATAGCGAATGCGCATGACGTCACAAATATGACGTCGGAAATTCCTTTTGGAAACACCTAGTATTTATTTTTAGCTACAACTTGTGGTAAATTCCTAAAGAAAACCCCACTATCTATTTATAATCTCATCTTGTAGGAAAATCCTATGAACTAACCTAGTATCTATTTATAGCTACAACCTGTGGAAAACCCAAGTCTATATTTATAGTCTCAAACTTTCCAGCTTAATGACGTCATTTTGCTCAACTTTAGGGGAATAATGGCAACAGCCGAACACGAACGCGAATCACATTTTTCATTTAGACCTAGTATCTATTTATACCTACAACCTGTGCAAAACCCAAGTCTATATTTATAGTCTCAAACGTTCCAGCTTCAATGACGTCACTTTACTCAACATTAGGAGAATAATTTTTATCGTGCTGATCGGCTTGAGAGTGAAATGAATACTGAGAGGGAAGTCACCATATATTTATATATAAACTGAGCCTGACATAGACATATAGGGGACCATGGCTTTTCAAATGTAGTCATTTGACTTTTTGCAGTCAAGATGAAACGATCGCATCATTTCGTAAAGAAAGGAGAAGAAAGTAAGAGGCAGAAACGTGATTTATCGCCTCGCACAGTAGCTGAAGTCTTGGCTCAAATTGATGCCAACGATTTTGAAGATGAGATGAGTGAGCCAGAATCTAGGCCCAGAGAGTCTACACCAAGTCAAAGTCCATCACCAACAGTAAACCCTGAAAAGTACTTTCATATTCGAGAGACGGACAAACGCTCCTCCAGAAAATTTAGAACCACAGCTTACACGTACGCGGTGAAGTTTAAAGATTTCAAGTCCGACGTACCGCTGGAGAAAGCAGAGGGGTTCATCGCCGATGTGTGGGATTCTTTGCTGACCACACTGAAACGGCAATGTGAAGCCAAAGAAGACGATCGCTTGAGACTTTCTGTTCATCACGACAGTTTGAAGTCCCCCGTTTGGATCGAGTTTAGCAGCCCGGCAGAATTGTTGACGCCTTCCAAAGTCATGGACAAGATTCAACACGTGCAACAATCCAATGACAAGTTTCACATCACCGACGGGAAAGCGACACTATTCATGACCCACGTTTCTCTTCCCAAGGGACAGGACAACGCAAAAAGATGTTATTGGTGGACGACCTTCGCAGTATCAAGCGCAGCATCGTTCAAATTAACAACCCTCAAGACAAGATGTGTTTAACCCTTGCCATCGTGGTGGGACGAACGTATGCCGACAAGAACGACACAGCAGAATGGAAAAGAGCCTGGCAAACTATTCGACAATCGGACCAAGCCAAACAACGAAGAGAAGCAGAACTCCTGTTACAGCAAGCGGGGCTATCCAAAGACACACCCTGCGGCATTCCTGAAATGCAAAAATTCCAAGACGTCTTGGCTCCACACTACACTTTGAAAGTGCACCCTCAAGAAGTGCGCGGACCTCTGTTGTTTCGAGGCAAAAATTTCAAAGACGGAAAATACATTCACGTCTATCATCACGATGAACGTTTCGATGCCATCACCAGTATCACTGCATTTCTGGGATACAGTTATTACTGTGAGAAATGTGACTATGGCTATAACAATCGAGAGCAACACAAGCATTGTGGATCGAAATGCTCAGGATGTTTAGCCTCTAACCCCTGTCTTGACGAAGGACAAGAACGATTGCATTGCCCAGCTTGTCAGCACACGTTTGTCAGTCCAACCTGTTACCAACAACATCTAAAGACGCAAGGTGCACAGTAGAAAAGTGCTTGCCAACTCCTGAGATTGTGCCCTACTTGTGGACAAGGCATACGTACCAATAGTGCCAAGGCTCACGTATGTTCAGGAAAGAAACGATATCACATTTGTCGCCAAATCGTGGACTTAGAACACCAATGCTACATTCAAAAATACCAACCCCAACAGGAAGAAGATGACCACAAGAAGAAAGGGAATTTCATCTTTCTCGATTTCGAATGCATGCAGGAGACTGGCATTCACATTCCTAATTCCTGCGTGGCTCACCGAGCGTGCGAGAAGTGCATCCAAGAACCTATCTTTACTCATTGCCTTCACTGTAGCAAGATTCCTGGAGGACGTGAAAAAATCTTTCGGGGACCAAACACGCTGACAGATTTCGTCCAATGGATCTTAAATCCTATCGACGAGACGTGGAGTCAAGAGGACATCGAACGTTACGGAGATTGTCATCGTTATGCCACTGTGATGCCTCACAATTTCTCGGGATACGATGGACAATCTCTTCTCAGATACTATACGGAACAAGGCACCGAACGTCCTAAAGTGACTTTAAACGGAGTCAAACTCATCTACATGCAAGTGGAACAAGTGCAGTTTAAAGATTCAATGAGTTACTTGGCCATGCCATTGAGTCGCATGCCTGAAACGTTTGGAATGACAGAAATAGCCAAAGGCTATTTTCCGCATTTTTTCAATACCGAAGCCAATCAACACGCCGTTCTACCCCATTTGCCTGAGGCTCACTAATACGACCCCGATAACATGCGTACCGAACAACTAAAAGCTTTCTACCCTTGGTACCAAACTCACACTTCGGACCCTTTTGACTTTCAGGAAGAAATGTTAAAGTATTGTCGTTCCGACGTGGACCTTTTACGGCGTTGCTGTGGAAAATTTCGAGAATTATTCATGGAACACGGAAGGATCGATCCTTTGAAAGAAGCTTGCACCATTGCCAAAGCTTGTTCCTTAGTGTACCGCCAATGATTCATGCCCGGAAACACCCTGGCTGTCATAAGTCCTCAAACGACCAACTTTGTCAAACGTCAATATTCGGTCAAAGCCCTAAGCTGGTTACATTACTTGTGTGACAAGGAAGACAAATGGATCCAACACGCTCACAACGGAGGAGGAGAAAAGACCATTGGAAGCTATTCGGTGGATGGCTGGGACTTAGAAATCCCCAAGATCGTGTACGAGTTTAACGGGTGCTTATTTCACGGATGTCCCATCTGCTACCATGAACGTAACACGACAAATCAGTTTTTACACCGGACCATGGAAGACTTGTACCAGACCACTTGTCAGCGACGACTAAAGTTAGAAGAGCAAGGAGACCAAGTGGTAGAAATGTTGGAACACGAGTGCAATCACCGTTTGAAAACCGATCCCGAGTTTAAGCGCATCGTGGAAAGTTACAAGCTGTGGACCCTCTGAACCCGCGGGACAGTTTGTACGGAGGACAGACGATTGCCACCTGTTTGCTGTACCAAGCCGACGAGGAGAAAGGAGAAGAAATCAAATACTTGGACATGTGTTCGCAGTATCCTTACGTGTGCAAATATTGTCGCTTTTCCTGGACAACATTAGACAATACAAAGGATTGATCAAATGTAAAGTTTTACCTCCCAAGGACTTGTACCATCCCGTTTTACCTTATCATTGCCAAGGAAAACTGATGTTTCCCTTGTGTCGTACTTGTGCCGAAACGTGCAACCAAGACCGACCTTGTCAGCACACTCAGGAAGAACGCGCCTTGACAGGAACGTGGGTTAGCGTGGAATTGTTTAAAGCTCTGGACTTGGGATACAAACTGTTAGAAGTGTACGAAATTTACCGCTTTCCCAAGACAGAAAAATTCCACAATGGCGACGAGACTCAAAAAGGCATTTTCGCAGACAATGTGAATGCCTTTTTGAAACTGAAACAAGAAGCTAGTGGTTATCCTTCCTGGTGCGACACTCCTGAAGACCAAAAGAAATTCAAAGACAAATACTGGGAGCAGGAAGGCATCACTTTAGACCACGTTGAGAAAAACGAAGGAAGGCGATCGTTTACCAAAATGATGTTAAATTGCTTGTGGGGCAAAATGGCACAACGACCTTGTTTACCCAAAACGGAGTATTTGACAGAACCTTCTCGCTACTTCCAGATGATTCACGACAAAACCAAATATATGAAACACGTGGATGTCGTTTGTAAGGACTTGATCTTAGTCAATTACGACTAAGAACTGGACTGTGTAGAAGCTGACGAATTTGGAAATGTCATCATTGCGGCTTACGTGACAGCCCATGCTCGTGTAAAATTGTACGAAGCTTTAGAACTGTTAGGAGATCGTGTGCTGTATTTTGACACGGACAGTTGCATCTACATCGATCGTCTGGGTCAACCTCAACCTGTCATCGAAGGAGACCGTTTAGGAGCCTGGACGGACGAGCATCCTGACGACAAGATTCTAAGTTTTGCAAGTGGCGGTCCCAAAAATTACGGCTACGAATACCGTGACCCTCAAGGAAAAGTACACACGGAGTGTCAAGTGAAAGGATTGACTCTCAGTTATCGCACCAGTCGACTGGTGAACTTTGGCGTCTTGAAAGAAGCAGTCTGGACAGGGTGGAAATTTTAAAGTAACCACCCACGAACCGCACAAGATTGCACGTTTACCCACACACCAAATTGTCAGTAGGCCTTTGGAAAAAGTGTATCAAATTGTGTACCAGAAGCGAGTGAGACTTCCCAACCACTTCACTTTACCGTACGGTCACATCGATATTGGTCAACATATAGAAAGGGACAACGTCCAAGACCAATAGATTATGTTAGTGACAGTACCAGAAGAAGAAGAACCAGTCCCTTCAGGACAGGATAGGACCGTCATTGACATCCCCGAAAGGCCATTCCGTGAGGACCCCTGTGTGACTTTGCCCAGTGTAGAGACTCTAAGAACATTACACACTTTCCCTACGATACCACCTCTTGATCACCAAAAATATTGTACAAAGACTTGTTTATATTCCACTATGATCTTTTTGATGTGTCTTTTATTCATGTACGTAACCATTTGGCTTTTATGTATTTATGTCTTTCGTGTTGTTCACAATTAAAGATGACAATAAACGTGCCCTGAAAAAGTATAAAAACTCTTGTCTTGTCTGTCTTCATGTCAAAAGTCACATTCCTTAAAGTACTACTATGGCTACCTCTACTGTCTCTGCTCCCTCTTCCTCCACTTTCAAAGTCATCTACGAACACGTAGATCGGACTGGTTGGGAGGCCTTGTATCTTCGCCATCCCTTTAACATGCTTATTGCTGGACCGAGCGGTTCAGGCAAAACCGAATTTGTCAAACGTTTGATCGAACATAAACATCATTTGATCGATCGTCCACCACAACAGATCGTGTGGTGTTACAAAGAGTGGCAATCGGCGTACAGCCTTCTGCGAGAAAGTCAAGGCGATTCCATCGTCTTTGTGGAAAGCATTCTTAGCGAAGACGACGGGATCGTGTCTGACCATAGTCAAACCCATTTGGTCATCTTTGACGACATGTTAGGAGAAGACGAAGAAGAAATTAAAACTCTAGTTTACGCGCAAAGGGCATCATTGTAATGCCAGTGTCATTTACATCACTCAAAATTTGTTTCAACAAAGTAAAGACCATCGCACCATCAGTCTCAATGCTCATTATGTGGTCTTGTTTTAAAGCCCTAGAGATAAATCGCAAGTGCAAGTGTTAGCCAAACAGTTTTGAACGCCTTGGCTGACTCATGCGTACGACGATGCCACTCAAATCCCACACGCTCGTGGATTTAAAACCCACCACCCCCGATTATTTGCGATTTCATATCCATCTGTTTCACCACTGGTGCCAAGACGGAGGGCCTGTCGTGTACACGTCCCCATCGTCGAATTAACTACAACCAAAACCACCAAAAAAAAATCTATAAAAACCTCGGTCACTTAGGCTCTGTCTCACACATCGTCAACATGACGTCCCTTCAGTCTCATCTTCCCATCAAATTGATTCGTGCCTTGTAC